>CM060843.1:12140000-12232500 GCA_030762175.1 Metallyticus violacea
TAACAACCTGCAGTTACGTTTATCAATGCACGTGATCTATAATAAAAGGTATGTTCATCTACTATTGTGTTAGCACAGTTTGTGAACCGCCAATGGTGGCCGAGGTCGTTAAGGCGCGGACTCGTGAGCGGGAGGTCTGGGTTTCTAAACCCACCAGAACCGTCCTAACTGACTGAGGTTTTTTCCAGGTTTTCCTCAGACTTCATAACTGGCAAATGCCGGGAGGTACCCTAAACTTAGGCCTGGAACGTTTCCTTCCTTAAAAGAAATCCTTTCCCAATATATCATTTCATCTCATGTATCATCAGTGTTCAGTGCCTGTGTTGCCTTAGAAGTAAAAACGGGCGTTAAACACTGTTAAAAAAAGCACTTTGTTGCTAGTCCTACAATATAATTAATTGGTATATGTTTCCTAAGAAGACATTCTTTGAAAGTTTCATTAATTTCTTAGCTACAGTAACAATTGCATCTATTTCCACTAATTCTAAAAGATCAGTTTTGATTGTTCCATTGTTAGGGCAAATACAACGGACGAACATGCAAAGTAATTTTTTTGCTGTTATACCTTGATTCAACAATTAATACAGAAAATGGAGCATACTTTAAAACACTGGTTTTATTATTTGATTCAACTGTAGCTAATGTATTAGTAATAAGTTTAGTAAATTTACGAAGCTTCATTGTGACATTTTAGAATCCGAAAACACGCTTTGAATTATCGACATTAATTGTTCTACGATCTGTATTGCAGCATTATTATTAGCTATAAAACTTGTAAGTTTTCGTTCAGCTTTTTGTTCATTAAATTCTCACTGACCTGAAGAATGGTTCCAACCTGTAGTGGCTGAATTCGAATGGTTCATATAGTCCGTCAGAGCCAGGAACAGGCCTGAGGCCTAATCCTTGCAAGTGGAAATAATAATGAATATTTTGTTAAAACAGATACCAAAACTTGAAGTAATAAAATGTGATGTTGGCATGTTCTACCTTCTCGCTTCGCCACTTGTAATCAGATGTTATTATTTATTTATTTGTTTATTTGTTGTTTTTCTGCTCTGCCTTATGGGAACGTTATTTGTCTCCCCCCCACATTTCATTTCATTTCATTTCTTGGTTATCTCAATGACGTGTCACCCAAAAGGTGTTTTCAATTCAAAAAGTTTTCATTACACGAAAAATTCTAGCAGTTACAATCATTTGTACAGATATTTTAAAATTACTCAATACTTTGCTCATTTTACTGCTATATATAGAGATTTCGTTTGAAAGCTTGCCAAGCTGTATAGCTATATTTTTACAACTAATGTTAAAAATAAGTTAATTAGATATTGAGGGGGAATTTAAAATTGATGTCGATTATATTTTACCTTTTATACCCTCAACTAGCTATGGTCACTTTAAAATTTGAAATGACACCCCTATCTTAAGTTACTTATAATTTAAAGAAAATTAAATTGTTATTGCATATTTTGTTTTCTATCGTCGGCAGGCAACGTGAGTTATTTGAATATGGACAGAATGAAATTACAAAATTTATTGAGCATCTCAAACAACAATTGTTATAACAGGGGCATAGCAAAATAATGGTATATACTACAAGAAAGAACACAATATAAGAGTTCTGAAATATTCATTATTATATTTTCCAAAACAAATTGTGTTTTCATCTTATGACTGATGTATTTTCTATTCTGCTCAAATTCAATCAACAATAACAACATTCCAGGCTGCTAGACAATAATAGAAACATATTAATGTAATTGAACCCTCTTTAAAATTTAAGAAACATAAAATTAGGAGTGTCATTTAAAAATTAAAAGTGAGGGTGGCAGAGGTGAATGTAATTAACATTGATTTTACTATTCTCTCAATACCTAAATGGACCTGTTTTTGATTTAAAATATCTTTATTTTAAATAAGAATGGCAGGTTTTGAAACGAAAGAGACAGCAAAACGGATCTTAAGAACTATATTATTAAATTATTTAAATTAAAATAGTTTTAAAGCTACTCTTTTATAGATTATTTTCTTTCCAATTTTATAAGTGTAATAAAATTTTTCCCACGCCCAAAGAATATGCTAATAATAATAATAATAATAATAATAATAATAATAATAATAATAATAATAATAATAATTCATTTTACCCATCGAGGCTTTTGCAGGAGAGGTAGCTTCTGATGTTATTTTCGCTGTGTTCAAAAGTGATGATAGTTTACATGGTGGGATTACAGAGAACTGCCATTGATTCATTTGCAGTGGAATTCACGCTCTAATGCGGACGCAAAGTTAAATCTTTGACCCAACCTTTGCCGTGTGTAGCCGCTTTCACGTATGTTTCCTCTGGTCACGTGCGACAGACATTTCATTTGCAGGCTCCCACATTTACAGCTTTCAAAGAAGGTCGCTTTAGATAGGCGCATTCTTTTATTTATTTTCCTAGAGCTTCGAGGTGTTTGCCACTATCCATTTAGACGCGGTTTTATTCCTTCATCGACGTTTGGTGGCTGCTAGGAAACTGTGTGAGAACTGCTCTTAGATCTACCGGCTCATAAACGAGAGACTCCTTAAAGCCTTTCCGGTTGAATTCCTTGGTTGGTTCGACTTTGATTCGTAAGTTTCCTTTGATGATGCCACACTGGACATCAGCAAGAGACAGTTTCTGCTTACGACGTAGCTTTATAAACTTTGATTTTTGTGTGATTAAAAACAAGACTCAAGATAAATTTATATAGTATTTTTCTTTCACTCTGTTTTCAAAACACTTATTCAGCGATCGATTAAGATTCCATTTGTTAAATTCTTGTATCTCTTGATCAATGTTGTTTGGGTTCATTCTTGTGTTTCGGGAGCATACCCATTTTTCCGCTCGGGGGAGGAGCTCCACTCACATATTTTTTACATGCATAATTTACCCACGATGTTGACATTGTGTTCCCTTGAACTGACTTCATAGGTGTTCACAGAAATTCCTCTTTTCACATAGTTAAGCACAGTAATTTAAAAATTCCAGAGAGCGCAAAGATAATTCAACATAAAAGTATCAAACGCATATAGAACAATATATTGCGAATCATCTTTCGTTACAGCCGAAATCCACACCATCGACCGAGCAATTTGAAGCGGGGTTTGATGGGGTGTGTCGATGATGTCGCCCCACGTTAGATGTGCCTGATTTGAAGCGGTTGTTATATGTTGGTGTTGATGTTGTCGTTCAACAGAGGGTCCCACTTCATACCCCGGGTCGTTCAAGGGCCCTAAGTCGCTTTTCGTGTTTTTATTGGTCAAGGGAGGAGAGAGATGGAGAGGGGGATTTAAATCACACACCTTGCTTCATTTAAAGGCATCGAAATGTTTAGTTATCGGGAACCTGGTCCGTTATCTCTATACTGCGTGCTACCTATACTGCGTCTGTGTGCCTCTCGTCTACTGCCCCTGGTAAAGCGATCAGGTAAACAATCTGGTAATGCGCTGTATTGCCTTAATCTGAATTGCGTTGCCATCTGGTAAAACCGATTCGATAAAAAATTGTGCTTTGCTAGATTTGTTTCGCCTTATATATGAAATCCAAACGTCGCCACGAAGTTTCAAAGCGTTACGTGGGGTTTACAGTACAGCGCCCACGGCTTCCCCTAAGCCTTTGAAATATTAAAATATTATTGATGAACTTTTGAATTGCCATACGCGCTTATTTTAAATTCATCGCATCTTTGACATCTTATTGGAGAGTTTCCGATTATACGATGTAACGATTTTATCGCCGAACAATATATTCTTCAACCTTCAACGAATTTTGAAGCATCTTCAGGAATTAGGATACAAAAGGATCTATTGTTCGGTTACCTGCATGCATTTAGCTTTGTTACAGTAGAGAGACCCATCGCTCTAGCCATTACCAGCAGAAGAAATATAAAAGATGACAAAAGACAACCTTTTCCCTATTGTCATAGAGTCAAACGTCCATGTAGTCATGAATACGCTTAGCAATATATGAAATGTCCCAATTTTTACTATAATATATATATATATAGGGAGTTGACAATACTCGTACACATATAGACCTATGCAAAACACGATGTATATAAATAAATGTATGGTAATACATAAATATGGACAATGAAAAACATTAACTTAAAAAAGAAAAACAAATAAGAAAACAAAAGAACAATAATATACAACAAGCACCAGCAATGACAGTTTATATACATATATCAACTTACGTAAATCCTGAAAGTGGAAATAAAGATATAAGCAAAACACAAAATTAACCCAGACAATACTATGAAGGAGATAGGAACATTTATAATAGTAATAATATAATACAATGAATAATTCTACAACAGGTAAATCAAATAAATACATACATTGTAACAAAAGGAATCTAAATCTAGAGTAATCGATTATTTGTAATAATATTAAACAATTTCTTATGAAATGCTCCTAAAGTTCGGCAGTCTCTGGCATCCCGTGGCAATGCATTCCAGAGACGGGCAGTGGTGATGAGTAAAGTGATGTATGGTGTAATATAATAATAGCACGTGCTGGGATTCAGAACGTGTGTTAAGATTATGAGAGGAAAACGAGAAGATAGAGAAGATGTATGGATGATTTTGAAAAGTAGTGTCAGACAATGAATGTTTCTTCGGTCTTTCATGTGGAACCAAGACAGCATATCGAGGGAGGGTGTTATATGATCGAACAGACGCACATCGCAGATGTAACATAAGCACATATTATGAGAGAGCAGTAGTTTACAAATTACACAGTAATGTATATGAAATAATGAACTGCACAGCCTATGTGCAGACATACAAAAAAATCATTGATATTTTAAAATAGTATCGATTTTTTTTGTGTACTCACTATATTGGTTTTGGGATAGAGGCATTATTTTTCTGTAGGATTTTCCCCAAGATTAAACACATACACCCCAGAGGAAAGGCTTTATAAATATTTTAAATTTCTATACAAAAATTGTCTCCTGTGGATGGTTTAGTATATAACTCGCTGTGCACTAACACTTCTTCTCCAGTACTATAAGAATAAAATGCAGTTTATCTGCTGTTACAGTAATGAGCGAGAACCCAGAATACTACAACTATGAATCAGCAGCTAATGTATGCAATCGATTTACATTAAATTATATAAGAAAACAATAACATATATCGACTTTTGTGTTAAATGAGCCAGTGCATTTATCGATTTTTGAAAAAGCTGCCATGGAGTTATGTGAAATTTGGTTTCACAGCAAGATGTGGGTGACAAATATTATGCAAATGGTGTATATAAACTCAATTTCTTATACTTCTGGATCTATTTATTATTGAAAAAACGCCCCTCGGTTATATTTTTCGGTTGGTTAATTAGTGTCTTGTGGATATTATTATAAAGTTTACTGTCCTTGGATGATTCATCATTTTCCACAGATTTGTTTCCACAGATTCATCATTTTTCACAGATTACATACACAACGTATTGTGTAAGAAGATGAACTCAGCAGGTACAACTTGCTCTGCCCCCGACTTACACATACTATCCCCATATTTTCTTATTCACTGTTCGCCACCAGGGATTAAGTAGGATTTACTGGCTACTGTACCATCATCTAGCTGATTGTCTCCCGACGGACACATCGAGCCTGATTGCCAATTTGCGAGAGTGTGTCCCTAATGTTAGTGCTAACTACTGGAAAGGAAAAGTTGGGATATAAAACTACAGACAGTGATGATGGTACGAGGGTGGGTCCATAAGTTTCCGACCTGGCTGATAAACATTATCGCCTTCACAAAACCCTTATCTGGTGTCATACCTTATCTGTTAAGTCAATAATTGCAGCTGTAACTGTGTTCAGTTGTTCAGATATAGTTGCATAAAGTTGCATATGAATTTCTTCACAAAAGAAGGACTTACTCGAAATGAAATTAAACAGCAATTGGACGTTGTATATGGGGAAGCACCCCCCTCACATTCTACTGTAAAAGAATGGGCCAAACTTTGTCGAATAGGTCGAGAAAGCATTGAAGACGAAGAGCGTGCAGGTCAGCCCTTGGAGGTGCTCACTCCTGAAAACATCGCTCGCTCTTGTGCAAGGAGAAATCAAGGAAGACCAGCGGCTCAAAGTTACAGAAAAAGCAGCAAGCTTGGGCCTTTTTAAAGCAACAGTCCTTCGAATTATTCACGAACATTTAAACATGAATAAGGTTAGTGCAAGATGGGTACCTAGCCTTCTTTCCTCAGTTCAAAACCAACAACAAGTCATCTGTTGTCAGGCACTTTTGGAGTTCTGCCGTGGCAACGAGAGAGAAGTTCTGCAAACCATTGTTACAGGAGATAAAACTACAGTCCTCTACTATGACCTCTTGTCCAAAAGAGAATCGATGAATTGGCGTAAATCTGGCCAAGCACCGCCTCTAAAGGCCAAGGTCACTCAGTCAAACAAGAAGATCATGGCCACAATCTTTTGGCACTATGAAGGAATACTCTTCATTGACTTCAAGCAGAGGAACACCACAGTAAACGGGGAGTACTATGCTGGCCTGCTGCACAGACTACGTGCTTCCATCAAAGAGAAAAGGCGTGGTGGTGTGCGCCTTCTTCACGACAATGCGCCTGTACTCACAGCTCTTGTTGCACAGGAAATCATGAAGAAATGTGACCTAAAGGAGATCGACCATACAGCCTACAGCCCAGATCTAGCTCCCAGTGGCTATTTCCTGTTCTCAAAACTCAAGAAGGATCTTCTAAGAACGAAATTTAAGTGTGATGAAGAAGTGATGGATGCTGTTTATGTCCATTTTGCAGACATGGCTTTTGACTATTTGGGGGGGGGGGGATTGAAATGTTAATACAAAGGTGTGAGAAGTATATTGCAGTAACCCTGGTTACCGCGCGACCCGCCAATTCGCGCCTGAACGTCTTTGCAGACGCGTATCTCTAGTTGACGCAAGTGAAGTTTATGCCGCATGCAATGACCCTTCATGAATGCCTTTTATTTCACTGGAATTATTCCTACTGGAATAATTAGAAACTATAGACGCGAGAAAACTGGCCTGAAAATACTTCGGTTGACTTTCTGGCCTGAACTTAGAGACGTATTCGTAGAAACAGAAAACAGAACACGCTAAATTATTTTCTTTTTTTCTTGATACTCTTTAGCATTTTGTTGGTAATGTGAATGGTAAGGCAACTCATTGTGTATGTCCTTGTTAATACTAAAGGTGTATGTTGGTGTGTTGGTGTGAATGGGATGTTATACCTTAACAGTTAAGTCAACTTCTCTTATCTCTGTAAATGGGATAGAGCATGTAATCCTTAAATGATAATCTTTTGGCAAACACTTTGCTCATTAGTACTTGTAAATGCTCAATTAATACAAGCAACGAGATTAGTGTGTTTGACAGATCGTATTCGGTTTAACACAGGCCTTTTATTTCTTTTGTGCGCTGGGATGATGAGATTTGTAAGGGCAGGCAGGATATTTACGGTCTTGAAGTCTTTGTGCTAAGTTTTGTATATAGGCAAGGATCGATGAAAAGTGGTTACAAAGACGGTGCCTACAATCCGAAAGGAAGAAAAGGACGGATCTCTTTGTTTGTAATGGATGACAGCTCTGTGAATGATACAGTTATAAATAACTGGGTACGCTATTGTTCCAGGCCACAAAAACTTCCAATACAAACCTAAGAGATTGCACAAGAAATTTGTTATTATCGCGCTTATATTCCACGAAATGAGAATATCTCCACGACGTTTCTGCCTGTTTCTATTTCAAGTCCAATAGCTGGTTCTTTTCGGTGTTAACACTGCAAATGTAGAACTAGTGCTTTAATTATTCAAGCCGCAGCTTTCAAGATAACATTCTGCTAATTACATATAGAAGAATGCGTTACATAGTCATGTCAGGAATCTTTGAGGTTTTGTTTATTTATTTTTATGAAAGCAAAGAAAGTTACAAAGTTTTATTAAAGAAGAATCTGTAAGCATGAGTGGCCGAGAAGGCTTCTGATTTGTTGACGAAGTTTACGAACACAGTCATTTATGACGGCACGCACAATATCCATGGGGCTGGTGACCGCTGCCCTTGATCAGCTCTCCCTTCAGACCATTTAAATTGTATTGAGGACTAGACAATGCCTGAGTTCCTAATGCATTACAAAACTGCAGTCTAAGGGATTTCATTTATCGAGATGAAACCAGCTGCTCTTGAATTATGCATAAGAACCGAATCTTTCTGGAAAACCCTATGCTTACGCTCGAATAGCGTATCATTAAAGGACATTGTTATCGTAAGATTTTCTCTGATACGCGTTGATTTTTCACTTTTGGTTCACAAAAATGCAATTTAGTATGTAATAGGTAAAACCCCTCCACGCTATACAACTGCCACGGGTGGCCGAGATCCTTGTGAGCAGGATGTCTGAGTTCGAAACCCGCCATCAGGACCATCCTCCCTGACTGAGGTTTTTCTCAGTCCTCATAACTGGCAAATACCAGAGAGGTACCCTAAACTTAGGCTTGGAAACGTTTCCTTCCTTAAAAAAAAAAACTTTCCCAGTATATCATTTCATCTCATGTATCATCAGTGTCACCGCCTGTGGCGCGTCAGTAGCAAAGACGTACCATTCATTTCACCTCCACGCTATAACCCTTGAGGAATTTTGGGTTTTGTTGACATTTCTGAATCAAGAAGGAACTTCTTTGATCTCTTGGCATAAATTATGTCGTGTTGCCAATTGAATGTCTGCTCTCCAGTGAACATTTCCTCGTCGGTGGAGAATATGCTCTTGAGATGATGCCTTGGTAATGGGGTCGTCTCATTTCTTTTAGCCTTGCTTTGAGGCAACGAATATAAGCTTTCAGATATTTGTTAATAGCTCAAACAATCGATATCTTGTTTGCAGCGCGAGTTCCTGAGGAAATATTCCCTGATGCTCATATTTTTTTTTTTTTTTTTTTTTGGATTCTGGCCCACTTTTCTTACAGTATTCCACAGGAGTTCTCTTCTGTCTATTAACAGTATAAACACAAGTAATCTCCGCTTTATGGTAGTGTTTTCGAGAATGCTGAAAACTTCTTTCTGTGCATATTTCGAGTTGTACGTGAAAATCCAAGAACAAAGTGACTTTTTGCCAGCGCCATTTTACTAAAAGTAACAAATATTTTGCAATCGTTAATCACTAAACATTACATGTTAAAATGTTTCTGGAATGCCGCTAGTTTTGGAACATGAGAACCAAACACAAGTTCAATAATTTTGTTAATGGCTATACAAGAGTTTTTTTAATAGTGTTCAACATCCGTTTTTACTGCTGAGGTGTCACAGGTATAGGATACTGATGACCATAGCCCAGAAGTTTGGGCTTTTAATTTGATTAAAATAGGCAGGGAAAAAAAGGTAATTAAAATACAGTAAATAAAATTGCGGACGGTAGTAAAATATTTTATGATACAATTTATCAATGCTATTTAAACACCATAAAGTCTTTTTACAGGCCCATCTAGGCCTGAGCTTTACTGCGACGATCACTGCGTCTTCTACCTCTATCACATGATATCATTGCTAGAGTGCAGTGTTGCAGGGGATATGTGATCAGCACACCGCATCCCGCTGATCGCTATATCGCACAATTGTCCTCACGAGGCTGAGTGGACCCCGTTTCAGACCTCCCTATCTTAGAAAAATTCCTAAGTCGGTACCGGAAATCGAACCTGGACTCACCGGGTAGCAGTCACCAACGCTAACCACTAGACCAAGGAGGTGATCGCCTGGCCCTTCACCCCCTACATTATCTTAGAGGTAGAGAAATTTAATTCTTCTTACATAGGCACGGGGCCTCTCGGTTTATTAGTTTAAATCTTAAAAGTGAACAACGATATTAAATTTTCGTTATTGGTCAATATTTACTTATCTATATACCTTTCCGTTTATCTGTTTTCTCATCTTAATCACTGGGTTGTATCGATTAGGTCGGCCCTGGTGGTGTAGTGGTAACCATATTTGCCTCCTAAACCCAAGATTGCAGGTTCGATCCCAGCCAGGGTCGATGGATTTTTTCGGGCGTAAAAATGCTAAGTATGGCTTCCTTCGGAAGGGAAATAAAGCCGTGTGTCTCGTGTCGTACATTTACGGCACGAAAAAGAACCTCAAACCTGAAAGAAGTGGCCTCTGAGCAAAATTTGTCGGCCGTTTCACGCCCTGATTTGAATGGGACGCTGATGACCTGAGATGTTAAAGAGCGTCCATAAATAAACCAAATCAACAATACTCCCAGTACGTGCTTTCGTAACGTACGGCAATATTCACTAACCGGAAGTAGCGCTCATCCGATTTCCGTCTACTACCGTAAATCTCCCCACTTGGGTGTGTATAAAGTTTCGTTCCATTTTCATGATATAAGATATGATTTATAGCGTATAGCTATGAACGTTGGACGCAATGCTTTGAAATGCTTTCATCAAAGAGAAAAGGCGAGGAAAGCTGAGTGATGGTATGCGCCTTCTTTGCCTGTGCACACAGCTCTTGTTGCAAAGAAAACTATGGAGAAATGTGGCTTCAAGGAGATGGACCATCCAATTTACAGCCCTGTTCTAGCTCCCAGTGACTGTTTCCTCTTCTCAGAACTCAAGGAGTAACTTCGAGGAAGGAAATTTAAGGGTAACGAAGAAGTGATGGATGCTGTTTATGCCCATTCTGCAGACAAGACTTCTGACTATTGGGAAGGGGGTTGAAATGTTAATACAAAGATGTGAGAAGTATATTGCAATAAAGGTAACTATATTGAAAAGTGAAATATAATTTTCGTCTTCATCGTACCTCGAAAATGGTAAGGCCAGAAACTTATAAACCTACCCTCGTATATGGGATGAAATGATACATTGGAAAAGGAATGCTTTTTTAAGGAAGGAAATGTTCCAGGTATAAGTTTTTAGGGTGCCATCTCGGCATTTGGCATTTATGAGAACTGAGGGAAACCTGAAAAAAATCTCTGTCACGGAGGGAGATCCTGTTGGGTTTCGAACGCCATATTTCCCACTCACAAGTCCGCGCCTTAACGACCTCGGCCACCTGTGGCGGTTGAACTTCGCTCACTTAGGATCTAAGAGCAATAACATCCACCACCTTGATGTTAAATGCAAGATCAAGGTTAAATCTCCTGCGTACTCTTTGAAACACCCAGGCTCTCTTATGTGACGCGCTCATGTTTTACTGTCAGAGAGCCGCGATATTAATGACGACCTACTTCAGTTTCCATTATGCACAGGAATCTTGCTCTTTTACCCACAAAGCAAACTTGGTGCTCCATTGTTCACTCTTCCTCTAGCTAAGTACCTGCATATCTCCCTGTCTTGCAGTTCTCATGTTCTACAAAATATGAAACACTATGCAAGGGAGGCAATGAGCTTTGATCTTATTTTCCTTTCACAGCGAAAATCGGCACTATCATGAATAGTTTCTTTTATATTAGAGTACGAACGAAAGACTCAGAAGTAGCTTTTGAGAAACAGACATAAACAAATGAGAAATTAAATCATTTATAGAAATCTCTATTTTTCTTCTATGGCAGTACATAGTACTTGGCAGCAACTGAGAAGCTCTTGAATAAAAGAGATTGTATTCAATGCATTGTGCTATGTTGAACACGAAAATAACAATAAAACTATTTTGTTGGTTCTTATTTGCGTGATATAACTTTTAATAGACCGAAGGTGCCAAAAATGCATACACACTTTCACAGTAGATATCTATTTAATATATTTCAAAAAACAAAAGAACAGTAATGGGTAGTGTGAAATTCTGTGAAAGATGTGACTTACATACATTATGATAGCGTTGCTACGTGAAATCCACAATGAACAAATGAAGCCAAAATTATCGTATGATGTTCTCTAAACAGATGTGACTCACATTACGTTATGCTAGCGTTGTTACAACAAATTGGAGCCAAGATTATTATTTGAAGAGCGGAAAGCAATTTTGAAGTGATACTGGAAAACCGAGAATGTTGTTTAAGTTCAAAGGCAATGGAGATTGTGCAGCGAATAGAACCATTCTCCGGATCTGACTTCGTTGGACTTCTATCTATGGGGAACTCTTAAGGATGTTGTATACCGTAGAAAACCAGCTACACTGGCAGCACTTCGGGAAGAAATTGAAACGGTATGTGCTGCAATCGCTGAGGATACTTTCGCAAACGTTGCTCAATCAGTAGTTCAACGTACTGAGAAGTGTATCGACGCCGATGGTGGGCATTTTGAGCAACTGTTGTAAGTTAAAAGTGTAAGATGATTAGTGCTCATCATTTTCTGTTTGTGTGAATTCAGTTTTGTTATGTTAACACAGTTTTTTTCTTTGCTTGATGTGTGTATACATTTTTGGCACCCTCTGTATATACACATAATAAGGATGTTACTTCCAATTCAGAATATTTGAAATTATATCACAATTTCCTTTTGTGAGATTGTCATTTATAGGAATTTTCTTGAAGTTTGATGGTGCAAAATAATCGGCTAATATAAATAAAGAGCCACCAATTCTGTGGGTGATGGTCAGTTCTCAATATTGCCAGTGACCCGTCAATGCTGCTGCAGAAGCAGACACTTTCATTCATTGATAATTCCACAAATAACTAGTGTCGCTGATAATCTGAAGAAACATTGACATCAGTTGCAAGTATTTCTACTCTTTTAGACGAGAGCTCAGAAGTTATGCTTTGGACTGAGTTTGAGACGGTGAACAAATTCATAAAGTTCTTATTGTGTAGGAGATGAACTTCTGAATTGGAAACAGCGAAGTCTTCACATCTTGTTCCACCTTCTTTAGAGGAGACTACACGTTTTTTCGTCAATAGTCCAGTATACAGGATGCAGGAAATTCTGGACTGTAAAGAACAGGACGGAGGGCTAGTGCCAATCTTTCATCTCTTTTACTACTACCTAATGACTTTAAAGAAAATGATAACCCAGAGCACAGGAAATTAAGAAAAGAACTCATTACTGTAAAAATAGATCAAGGTGTCATTTTCCCCTACCATGAAGTTGAAATAAGAAAAACTATAAAAGAAGTTGCTCTTTGAGTTCTGAGAAGAGGAAATAGCCCCTGGGAGCTAAATGTGGGCTGTAGGGTGGATGGTCGGTCTGCTTGAAGCCACATCTCTCCACAGCTTCCTCTGCAACAAGAGCTCTGTGCACAAGCGCGTTGTCGTGAAGAACACCATCTACTAATCAACATCAACAGCCGAGGCAAACGCTTCCATATTTTGGATTTCCAACATGGGGCCATCTACAATTGGGCCAACTGTCGTCGATCCCGCCTTATCGATGTACCTGCCATCCATTTGTTTCGGCTTCACTTTGCCTCCGGAAATCGGTATCCAAACGAGCTCCACGTCGGTAAATTGTGGTACTATCAGGATTGGCGAAACAGATACACACGAGTTCTTATAAATCAGAAACACGCGAGATAATCACAGCATTAGCAAATAAATGGTTAGGGCTAAAGTAGTAATATTTTCTGTATTGTCTACGCATAAAACGCTTATCTTCACACAGAATACGTTGAAAACATTTACTATTTGTTGAATGACAAAAGTTTTACCACCTACATTTACTTTAATTCGTACATTTCAGCTCCGCTAAAATCCTTGAACATTAGATCAGCTGCAAACAACATAGGAGAAGAAATGGCCAACATTTCGAAAGCAGAGTAGGAACGTATGAGTAAAAGCTTTCTCAGCACCTGCAAAATTGCTAAAATATTCCATTAATCTAACCCTTTTCCTTTACGTTTGTTTACACTACAATATATCTCGCGTGTACTTTCTTTATATGGATGTACGTGCGTATATGTTTCTATTCTGTTCTCTCGATCGTTAGTTCGAAACCCCATCCCTAATCCACTTCTAGTTGATTAGAAAAATGTATTTAATGTCAAAAACATCTAAAATGTATAAATACCACAATCGCAGTTTCAAGTTCATTAAGTAAGATATTAAAATGATTAAGTGCTGGCTCACTAGGAAAACTTGAGCATGCCGATCAAAAAGCTGTGATTAAATACATGCACACGAAGAAATATCTCCTTTCGAAGTCATCAAGATATGGCAGCAAGAAACTTTAAATGTGAATGTGCTGCCTTGTGACATAGTATAAAGACAGTATCGCGTATTAAAATATTGTAAAACACCCTGTGAAAATGAACATGGAGTTGGTCTTTGTAAGTTCGTCATTAAAGGAGAAAGTATTAATTTAAATGCACTATTTATTTGCAAGATCAACGACGGGCCATGTGAAAACTAATATGAAAAAAATATGATTCTATTTTGTAATTAATTTTAAAAAAGATCAATATTGCTTTGTAATAAGTAGTAATTTTGTATTTACTGTACCCGCCCTTACCCTTAATTATCATTTTCACTCATTTGTGCATAGAGTCAATGAATTTCTTACATATTTCGCTTATTTCTGGGTCATGAAATCACACTTTTATCAAAACACAAATAATATTTTCTTTGGTGGTGCAGTCCGTTTTTCTCGTCCGTTTCTTGACAATTTCCCAAAGATTCTCTATAGGGTTGAGATAACGTTGAGATGCGGAGAATTTCCAGTGCAGAAAACTATTTTTTACCATGAAGTCTTTGACCTTCTTCGTTGGGTCTTACTGGAAAACCGCCCTTTCAATGTTCAATCTTCAGTTCAGGGGCGGCTTTTGAGATGTACTTGTCGCATTTTATCATTACGTCGGTAGGAATAAAACATTTACTGTCCGTGAATGCAAAACAACTCCAAAACATATTTTGTGGACGGTTTTCGTTTTCGGCCACATCTCCTTTCCTTTGAGCTGAAATTGAACCAATTTAATTTTTATTTCAAATATTTCAGAGGGTGCCAAAAATGAATACATACTTCAGGTACAGAAAAAAACCATGTAAACATAACAAAACTGAATTCACACAAACAGAAAATGACGGGCACTAATCATCTTAGACTTCTACAGTTATTAATGCAAAAATCTTGGGATGAAAATTTTCAACTTTGTTTTTTTAATAATACGACGTACGCTGTTCTGCTAATTCCAGTCTCACGTGCACATTGCATTGTAGATTTCTGCGGTGAGTGCTCAAAACTTTCCAAAACCACAGCCGAGGACGCGGGACTTGTTGCTGTGCGAGGTCTCCAGATTTGCCCTTGTGAACATCGCATACGGTACCGCGAGTCTCAAATTTGTCTCGAATGCATGCAATTGTTACTCACGTTGGCGGTTCTGTTCTGTATACACGTCCCCATTGCCTTTGAACTTCAACAACATTCTCGGTTTTGCAATACCACTTCAAAATTGCTTTCCGCTGTTCAAACGATAATCTTTGCTCCATTTTGTTGTAACAACGCTATATTAACGTAATGTGGGTCACATCTGCAATAGATAATCTTGGCTTCATTTGTTCATTGTTGATTTACCTATCACGTAGCAATGGCATCATAATATATGTGAGTCACATCTGTTTACAAAACATCATACTACAATTTACTGTTGTTTTTCGGTTCACTTTGAAATATATTAAATAGGTATCTATTGGGAAAGTGTGTATACATTTTTGGCACCCTCAGTATTATTAACAGCAACCAAATTTACATTACATTTATGTAATATTTGTCTCTAAATCATATAACTAAATTCATGGAGGTTTATGGCCTTGCATCTCTTCTTACGTGTGATATCCATTGTGAATTAAAATATATTTGCTAAATAAAATGTTTAAATAGAAAAATGCAAGCAAATTGTACAACCAATAAAAGCAATAAATACAATTGACTATCTCAACTTTGAATATCAATAATGCGGTGTAGAATTGGAGGGAAACAGTTATTAGCACTGAATAACTTACAAAACTAAATTTACTTGCTTTGCGCATTAATTCACACAATACTGTATATAAGAACAAATGTATAACCCATAGTTACGCTCATAGTCAATATTGCATATAATAATTTATCTACAGAGCTTACAGATAAAAACAGAAATGTTCATTCCTGCTCACAAATATTCTACAATAATGTAAGTAAGTCATTTTCGGGCGGACACAGGTATTTCTTAATTGTAGCTATGGATATCATACTGCATAGGAAGACATTGATATATAATGAATTTTCACCTCTTAAGGAAATCATACTGCAGTCATTAGCAGTAAGACCAGGGTGTTATTCTGGTCGATTATTTTCAGACCAAGCCCCACGATAACTGATTGTTGTGCACATTCATTTTCAAGATGCTATCAAAAAAGCGCCTTGGAAAGCTGAGGGAAATGATTCTCTTTCTTCAGGAAGAAGTGCAGCAGTGTTCAACAGGTTTCATTGAAAAATGAGGTAATAATAAAAATTTTAGGTCATCTAAAAACGGGTGAGGTGAGGACCAATAGCACCATCGGTCTTAAACGAGCCAACTGCCGGGATTACAATGTCTCTGAAAGCGAGGCCAAATAAGTGGATAACCCGAATGATATAAAATCTCATGTTATCTAGTTATAAGGCTCGAATATATAGCTTTTAACAGTTGGATTACCTCAAGCCTGAAAGAGAGGCCTCTGAGCAAAATTTGTCGGCCGTTTCACGCCCTGAGTTGAATGGGACGCTGATGACCTGAGATGTTAAAGAGCGTCCTTAAATAAATCAATCAAAAAAAAAAAAAAAAAAACAGTTGGATTCTTTCTGAAATATCCGCCTCTCAAAGCTATGTTTATGGCTAGCATATTAGTGCGTCCCCTATACCAATATTCAGAATTAAACGACAATAATAGAGGAGGAAGAAAACCAAAAAACCAAATGTTTGCGTAGGAGAAAAACAGTAATAAATAACAAATAAAAATATCTTCTTGCTGGTTAATGAGTGAAAACTTGCTCAATTTAACAATTATTTATCTCTTCGTAGTGTGTGAATAATTTGGAAATTGCCATCAGTTTGATGTAACGAACAAAACTACCCTGAGGTGTGTTGCAAGGAATAGGAAAAAGTGAATAGCGGTCGTCATTTTCCCACTGTGTTTCCGCATGATAGTTATTGGTTTCTGATTGTTTCCAATATTTATGGCTGGCAGCAGTGGGTTTTAATTAAGGTCTATTTCATACCACGTGCTAAATTACAGGCGTGTTTCTGTATTGATTCCGTGCAACAGCAGCAGCTAATACTGCAGTATTTTACGCTCATTAGCGGCCCTGCTGCTATTTAATTTACATCTTATACGTTTTAAGGTGCTCATTTTTGTGGGCTGTAGCTTGTTAAGCTATATGTATATGTATATGTATATATGGCTAAAAATATAAAGATTTACTTTATGATTAGACTAATTTTGATATCTTTGATTTTTGCTCTAATGGTTTATTGAATGGAATGTGGGTACTGAATAATGTGTGTAGAAATTATTTCTTAAAAATTCTTGAACATAAAGGAATACTAATCTTTAATAGAAGTAATAAAAATCATGCATAATGGATTAAAGATTTGTATATTTGGAAATGAACAAATAAAAAGAAGAAGAATTGGTACATACAGGATTTAGACAAGACTGCAGTCTATCCCCTATTCTTTTTAATTAATGTGTTGACGAAGTTCTAAAAGAATGAAAAAAAAAGTTAATTATGGTTTTGACATGGGGAGATACACAGTATTGTCCTTATTACATGCCAACAATCAGGTAATATTTGCCAGTAATTAATGCGTTTCAAAGACAGCAGTTTATGAGCCACAGAAGATTATAGAAAACTATAATTTTAAAATATCAACATCCAAAAATAAAGTTACGGCATTTAAATGAGCGCATCCAGTTCGATCTAAAAACAATAGTTAATGACACACCTATTAAACAGGTTCACATTTAGCTAAAGCGCAGACTCGTGAGCGGGAGGTTTGAGGCTCGAATCCCGCTAGGACCGTCCTCCCTGACTAGGTTTTTTTCCAGGTTTTTCTCAGTCCTCATAAATGGCAAATGCCGGGAAGGTACCCTAAACTTAGGTCTGGAACGTTTCCTTCCTGAAAAAGAACCTTTCCCATCATTTCATGTATCATTAGTGTTCACCGCCGGCGATGCATCAGTAGTAAAAACGGGCGTTAAAAACTATTTAAAAAATCCCATTCCTGGACTGTAATATATCCTATCGTGGTGAAATTGGTATCAATAACAATGCTGCAAAATGTAATCAACTGAATGGCACAATTAAAAGAACGTTATCAAAATAGAAAAGAAGGTAATGGCAGTTCCAATGAGTTTATACGGAAGTGAAATGTAGACTATGATTATAAGAGATAACGACAGACTACAAGCTCTGGAAAGGAGGTTTGTAAGAATATCATCACCACGACATTGTTTAATGGACAGGAAAAGGAATATAGATATAAGAAAAGAGATCGCTATTCACTGCCTGGTGCAGAAAACAAATGAATAGTGCTTCTTGGTTAGAACATAAGAATAACGATCGCATCTCAAAATAAGTAATGGAATAGACAGAGAGGACAAAGAAGTATATATATATATATATATATATATATATATATTAGAAACAAGCTCTGACGAGATCAGCTGTCTGAGACCCAAAAGGCTATAATGTCTAAAACACGAAGATAAGAGGATGGGAGTAATAGTGATATATCGGTTACAAATCAGCTACACCTAATCACCTTATCTGTCCCAGTATGTTATTAGGTTATGAATACCCTGAGCAAAGAAGTTTATTTTGACTTTGGTACTAATCTTCAAGGGCATCACGGAACTCAGAATATTTGACGAACATTGGTGTATCGCGTAGCAGACATTCATTTCCATACGCATTCTTCACTCGACAATAAATTTTGGCTCCATTCTGCCTTCAATCATTGAATAAGTGCTCTCTGGACAGCTTTCAACGAATCGATATTGGTAACAGTACCTATTCAACGAGCTTCTGCATATAAAAACAAAAGGCTACATCTTCAGACAATACTAGCTTCTTCCTAACATGCAGTGGTAACTAAACGAGTCAACTTATTGAAGCAACGAAGCTACTACAAAAGTCTTAGTTCATTTGGGCAGCCCTAATAGGTCGTATATAACGATGTTGAGTTTATCATTCATTCAGAAACGGTTGCTCGTTTTCGTGAAAGTTGAAAGTAACACAGTATATATATATATATATATATATATATACTGTTCACAAAATAACAAAAACTTCTAAGAAGCACAAAACTCATAAAAAGCACTTGAGAATGCAATATGAGGAGTTTGCATTAAAAGTTCACATAAAAACCGTAATAAAACTAAACACCAAAAACCACGATATTTCTTGAACACGTGCTGAGAATAAACTGAACTGTGGCGGGTGGTATCTCTTTTAGTAAGGCATATTTAGTGAGAAATATTGAGATCTGGTGGAATACGGGCCTTGTGTAAAACTATAGCTGCCATCTCCAGGTCTTCAAACCTTAAAGAAGAGGCCTCTGAGCAAAATTTGTCGGCCGTTTCATGCCCTAATTTTAATGAGACACTGATGAGCGTGATATTAAAGAGCGTCCTTAAAATAAACAAATCAATCCATATCCAGGTCTCTAAGTGAAGTATGTTTGGATGGAGAGGCGGCATCTATGAGAGTAAGTTTTTTTTTTTTTTTTTTTTTTTTTTTTTTTTTGTTTTGTTTACGGATGCTCATTAGCATCTCAGGTCAACGCTCCATTATATTCAGGACGTGAAACGGCCGACAAATTTTGCTCAAATGCCTCTTCTTTCAGGCTTGAGGTTCTTTTTCGTGCCGTAAATGTACGACACGGGACCCACGGCTTTACTTCCCTTCCGAAGAAAGCCATACTTAGGATTTTTACGCCCGAAAAAATCCATGGATCCTGGACGGATTTGAACCTGCGATCTTGGGTTTAGAAGCAAGTATGGTTACCACTATACCACCAGGACCGACAGAGAGTAAGGGAAAAACAGTCATATATGCTGCAGCACGTGTCGTTTCAAATTCTTCCCGAAGTGATGCCAATGTAGCTGTTTTTCTACGGTATACTGTTGAGTTCCCCATAGGTAGAAGTCCAACCGAGTTAGATCCGGAGAATGCGTTGGAAACTCAACCGGACCTCTTCGTCCTATCCAAATTCTTTTGCTCCATTGTGTTGTAGCAACGCAAGCATAATGTAATGTGAGTCACATCTGTTTACAGAACATCATACGATAATCTTGGCTTCATTTGTTCATTGTTGATTTACCTGTCACGTAGCAACGCTATCATAATGTATGTGAGTCACATCTGTTTACAGAACATCATACTACACATTACTGCTGTTTTTCGGTCCAACTTTAAACATATTAAATAGATATCTACTGTGAAAGTGTGTATACATTTTTTGGCACCCTCGGCAAAATAAATATCGAAAACAAAACAAAAATGACCGAAGTGGTGTTCATGAATACTGTACATATAGAATATTAAGTAATTCATAGAAAAATTCAGGAAACGAGCATGCCTTTCATCATTGATGCTTCATTTCTGAGACACGATCACAAACTTTATTTTGACTCTGTTTTCCTGGACACCTGAAAGGTTAACCCACGACAGAGATTTAAGCTGTAGGAAGCGCCCGAATATTGGAGCAATTTAGCCCAGATATCTGGTTAACCACACAATTCAGATTAATTAGTGAATGGAAATTAGAAGAGCAGCAAAACCAAGAGCTTCACTGCGAAACAGCTGAGCCCGTCTTAAGTTTGCAACTTGCATTCACATTGACATATATAGTCAGCAATACTTCTCCGTAAAAATAGATTTCAAGATTTTTATTTTAACGCCTGGTTCATTGATGCCATAGAAACACAGAGTTTCACTTTCCGTCCTGCATGAAATGTTTATGGTACTGGATAGTAGCATTGTTAATGAAAACTATAAGCATTGAATAATTTTAAAGTAAAAATAATTGTACATTGGACATCTCCCGAAATTTTAGCCAACCCTAACATTTGAATTTCAGAAAAAGGTAATATAAAAAACAATCGAATTATTCAGAATTAGACGAAAGTTCTTTTAATTAAAAGTAAACATTTTTGCATACGTAACGCAATTTTTTTTTTTTGTTATTAAAACTAAATATCTCCAGTCACCATTGTGCGATCAATAACGCCATCGATAAATTGCAAATGACCTTGCATCTCTTCATTCATTCAATTTAAAAGACAATTTCTTAGCGTATCGCTATGCAATACATTTATTTGTTTTTAATAGCATAATTTGTTTAATCATTTCTTGAAATTTAGACAAACAAATGTAACTAAAAGAGTTGTTTTTTTTATGCTTATGCTGCTTCACATAATACGCCTTCATAACTCGTACAGTGACCGCAAAAGAAAATCCTTTCTCGTTTGCATATACTTTTTTTTTTATTTACGGACACACTTTTAACATCTCAGGTCTTGCGTCTCATTCAATTTGGGGTGTGAAACGGCCGACAAATTTTATTCAAAGGCCTCTTTGTTCAGGTTTGAGGTTTTTTTATGGGCCGTAAATGTACGACACGGGACCCATGGCTTTACTTCCCATCCTAAGGAAGTTATACTTAGGATTTTTAACCCCGAAAAATTCGATCAGTTCAGGCCGGGATAGAACTCGCGGTCTTGCGTTTAGGAGGCAGGTATGGTTACCACTACACCACCAGGACCGACAGGTTTGGATATCAGTATGTAGGATTATTACGTACAAAACGAATCTTAATAAAAACAAGAAAGGTTGTGAACAATGGGAATCTGTACTTTCTAAAATTCTGTTTCTGATCTGAGAAAACCTGGTTTTAGAGATCCCAGAAATCTACTATTAAATACTGAACACTTGCAAAACTCGTCTCATCCAATGTCAGATTGGATTGTTAGGGTTAGAGAAGAAGGATATATCGCTGTTTCAGCCTGTTCAAGCAATATCTACGCCCCCAGCTGGGACACTTCCGGGAGAAAGGGCCGAAGGCGGGAAACACCGGAAGGTGAGGCACCGCGCGTCTAACATGTTTCCAGATAGAACACTCCAATGCCGGCGGACTCCCCTCAAGGAGTTTCAGTCTCTTCCATTCCAGACGCCGGGGCAGAAACCTTTTTAAACGCAAGTCACAGTTACATTGCCTCACCATCTCGCCTGACACTTCCGGCACTGTAACAGAATCAACAAAATGAAATGGGATAGTAGAAAATTCTTAGCTTCTGCCTAAGCGACCAGGAGAGAACTGTTAGCCTCAAGAGCTTTGAACCCGGAACTCTAAGATTGTGAGTCCCAAGCACCACAGCCTAAACCGCCCAGCACGGTCTTATCAACTCAGAAACAGGCCATTTATTGTGCACTGTGAAACAAGTCGTTTCATAGCCATCCCCGCTGGTGCATAATTAATGTACATATAATGTATATATTAAAAATTAACGGGTAGCAGCATTTAAAAGTCAATTAGCAGGCCATTAATGCAGATATTGGAAAAAGAGATAGCTGGCTCCAAACTTCTTGTTCACCTTCATGTGTTGTGTTTAGGAAACCTTTGTAATAAAAACCAAGTGTTGCATAAAAGAAACAACGTGTAAAAGAAAACAATTAGCAGGAAGAATGCATAAAAGAACAAGACAAACAGAGAGTAAACCCAAGGCAACAAAGAAGCGACGCGTCTTTAGGTTTTCAGAGCGCCAGAAACTTTCCTTTTACCCTCATCACGATGTTAACATTACATCATCCAATGGAATTTAAAATAGAATATGCTAAATTGTTCCCCAGGAGGCCCCGTAGCATCGGAATTTACAATTTAATAGCCATTAATTACAATAGCCTTATTACTCTGCATCATTATGAACTTTACAAAATCCACAGCTATTGTGGTCAAAACTCTTCCAATCTACATTAATATATACCTAAAGAATGATAATTGCCATTATGCATATACGAGGGTAGGTTCATAAGTTTCCGGCTTTACCATTTTCTAGGTATGATAGAGTAAAAAACTATATTTCACTTTTCAATATAGTTACCCTTTATTGCAATACATTTTTCATTCTTTCAATTAACATTTCAATCCCCTTCCCTCCAAATAGTCAGAAGTCTTGTCTGCAAAATGGGCATAAACAGCATCAATCACTTCTTCGTCACACCGCCACGGGTGGCCGAGGCCGTCAAGGCACGAACTCGTGAGCGGGAGGTCCGGGGTTCGTTTAAATTCACTTCCTCGAAGGTCCTTCAGGTTTGAGAAGAGGAAATAGTCACTGAGAGCTAGATCGGGAGTGTAGGGTGGATGACCGATATCCTTGAAGTCACATTTCATCACAGCTTCCTTTGTAACAAGAGCTGTGTGCACAGGGTGTTGTTGTGAAGAAGGCGCACACCACTACTCAGCTTTCCTCGCCTATTCTCTTTGATGGAGGCACGTAGTCTGTGCAGTAGGTCAGCATGGTACTCCCCATTTACTGTGGTGTTCCTCTCCTTGAAGTCAATGAAGAGTATTCCCTTACAGTCGCAAAAGATTGCGGTCATTATCTTTTTGATTGACTGGTGACCTTGGCCTTTACAGGCGGTGCTTCGCCAGGTTTACGCTTACCACTCCATTGATTCTCTTTTGGACAAGGGATCATAGTAGAGGAGCATAGTTTCATCTCCTGTAACAATGGCTTGCATAACTTCTCTCTCTCGTTACCACGGCAGAACTCCAAAATGCCTCACAACAGATGACTCGTTGTTGCTTTTGGAATGAGGAAAGAAGTCTAGGCACCCATCTTCCAGTAGCCTTATTCATGTTTAAATGTTGATGAATAATTCGAAGGACTATTGTTTTAGAAAGGCCCAACCTTGCTGCTATTTCTGCAACGTTGAGCCGCCAATCTTCCATAATTTCTCCTTCCACAAGAGCGGTCGATGTTTTCAGAAGTGAGTACCTCCAAGGGTCGACCGACCTGCACGCTCTCCGTCTTCAATGCTTTCTCCACCCATTCGACAAAGTTTGGCCCATTCTTTTACGGTAGAATGTGACGGGGATGCTTCCGCATATACACCGTTCAATCGCTGCTTAATTTCATTTGTAGTAAGTCTTTCTTTTGTGAAGAACTTAATAACAGGTCGATACTTCATAGCCCTCTTTATGCAACTATATCGGAACAATTGAACACAGCGGAGTGGAAGCTTCAGCTGCAATTATTTACATTATATTAAAATAAATTTGCAAATTTGTACTGTTTTCCTCTTAGAACATATTGGTATTTTCTAAGAAATCACTTTGTTTGCATTTGCATTTGATAGACTCTGTCCTAGTAATTATCAAACACTCCTTTATTCAACTGTACAGTGGAAGCAGTTTAAAAGTCCCGATCCAGATTACAGGCAACTGACTGGAAGAGAGAATGCTACTTCGAATACCTAACTAGAAATATCAGTGATTGAAAGAAGTAAATAAATTGATATTGATAACGAAAGATATTCTTACAATATCACAAGCAGCAGTTACTTTTATTCTAGCTGCACAACTTGGGATTATAAGGTAGGCAACCTTTTTTCTTCAGTAAGCATTTCGAAGTTATGAAGTCAAATGTGAATATTTGTGAATTAATTCTTGTTAGTATTAAACCGTTTCAAAGTGCTGAGTTTAATTTTATACATCACATATAATTTCAGTTGTCTTCTCAACATTATGAAGAAACTAATGACTTGAGGCATGTTTTTAAATAAGCCATTGGTATAATGGAAGATGTATCGTAGTGTAGAAGAACAGTGTTTTACCAGGTGAAGTGGATGATGCAGTTTTCAGTAAGCTGTACTAAAAGGAATCCCTGATATTCTACCTTTTTTTGCTTGTATCACTTATGTAATGGTGAAACTGCAGAACCCTTCGAGAAGAATACAGTTAGCACAGTTTCTGACCTCTTGCAATCTTACTGTGTATATAAGTATGGCATCAGAATTTTTTTTAAAAATAATTATAAATTAATCCTGCATCCTCTTCCATTGTCTTTCAGAGCTTTTGCATTCATTCATTCCGACAGCAGAAGTAATTAGTTGATTATGATTATTTGAAATTACGCGTTCGAATTTCTCAGGTTCACTGACCTAATCTAACCTAACCTAATCCCGTTCAGTATGTAAGTAAACACAAATAAAAAGCATGGAGACCCCATTTGAATGGAATGATCGTAGAAGTACAAATGTGAGGTCAAATATCTTTTTGAGGGGCAACTGCTATTAGTAATCTTTCATCACAGCATTACTTAATTATAATTAAACTATTCAATCAATAAAATACAATAAGTAGAAGTGAGTTAAGAATTATTATAATTTTAATTGTTTTGGTAGGAAAAACTAAAAGAACTCAAATTCCTGTTTAACATGAAGAAAATTTAAAAAAAAAAAAAAAAAGTTCTTTTCTATTAAGTGCAAACCTAAATTAGTAAAGAAATTGCTTCATTACATATTTATCTTCACATTAACGTTTGGCTATATATTTATGTACACATTTCTCAACCTAATATGTGTTATATAAAACCTAGTAATTACATACAATGGGAACTGATAACCTTAGACTTGAGCTGGTTGCTATTTCTATAGTGTTTTTAATTATCTGGTGTTGAAATAGTTTTGGGTTTCAAGCGTTTATTATTTTTGCTGACCGGTAGATTAAATTTTGAGTGCATTATTTTTAGAAGTTTAAATCAAAACTTTCTGGGCAGACTTTGACATCGATAATGAAGATAATTTCATATAAACTTTATAAATCTTTGATAGGCATCCACAAGAGAAAAACGCAATGTGATCGTGTATCCATATTGTGCCATGTCATTTGATTGAAACTTATTTAGTGTATGTAATAGCGTAAAGTTAATAATGACCATTCAGATAAAACAGCTTAGTTTCTGTAAAATGTTGAAAAAAAACATTAATTTTTTTCCAACGTACGAAGAAGTTTACTTTTTTTTTTAGTTTAATAATCACGTTCCAGATGCATAAATATTAAAAAGAAAGAAATATAGCCTTTTTGATCGGTATTGTATCTATACAATCTTATCCTACATATTAACGACAGTATATTGAATTAAAATACAACTTTAACAAAAATGATTGCATATTTTAGTATGAACATTTTAGTAAAAGTAAATACAAGACCTAAACCTTTCAATGTTCTTTTGCAGTAGATGCAACCAAGGTAACTGCGTTTCTAGCTTTTTTAACAATAGTATCAAGGTTTTAAATCTTACAACTCTACTAACTTTGTCAGTTTGAAGTAAAACGTGGGGAATTTAACATCGCAGAATCACACGAAATGTAGTTTTGCATATAACGTACATTTTTATCATAGTTCATTTATTTTCTATATCGCAAAGTAAACTTTTATTAAAATTTAGTTTGCTGAACGAAACATTTTTTTAAAATTATTTTATGAGTTAATAAGTATAGGTTTATGGTTTGTTTGAACTATTATTACTTATTTGCAGACATGTCTTCACTACTTGCAACAAGTTAAATAGCTTGCATGCTTACAAAGCAAATGACTGAGCCAATAGTACATATAATGTCATGTTTTCAGCTATGTTCTTGTTTGAATACATTTCTATGGCAGGGCAACTTGCAGTTAAAGGGGTTATCACTGGTAGAGGCGGAATGAAGATGCTGTTCTATAGAAAGAAGTCATCAATCCAGAGTGCTGCGTTCTGTTGCGTCAATTGAAGTACGAAATGCACGACACAAAACACTTTTATAGCGTCATCTGTGTGTGACATCAATAAGAAAATGCGCAGGTTTCCAAAGATTCGGCGTCAGACGTTTTACTTCAGGACGACGTGAGTCAATGCATACCGGGAAAGGCCATGTTCAAAGGAACAGAAAATGAGAGATTTTTTACGAAAATTTAGTTATCAATATTTTTTATTCACTATTCAATTCAATTACTTGGCAAAGTAAACATATTCATTCTCAGTCCAGTGTTTTTAAAATTTAAAATAAAATTATAGGCTACAATCTGGACTTTAAGGAATAGTTTCGAGAAGTATTAATTTAATATTCATCTTGTGTGTGTGTGTGTGTGTGTGTGTGTGAACATATCACTTAATAGAATTTACGTAAGGTTTATATGTGCTATAGCATTTTAAAGTATTCTCAAAGTAATACAATGCACTTAGACAATTCAAGTTTTCATGTGTGAAAGATTTTTGTTCATTGATGTAATATAAGTTGGAATCCGGAGGGAGCTTTCTAACAGGTGAGCCAAAAAAAAAAAATGGATAAGACGGAACACTCATGTGTACCACCAAAGTTTCCCTGTCAAGAGTACGCATCATTCGGTAGAAAACTACATAGACTCTCTGAGGCAAGCGACCCTCCTAGATTTTTCCGGACTATCAAAGAAGGCTATGAAAGTATTGATACCTTCCGTAACTACTTAATTGTGTGAAATATCCTCTGCACTCATTGGACTTAAAATAATTTAGAAATATGCGGAATCACAACTCAGAATACAAACTTTTCTTATTAGGTCAGATTATATTACGATTTGTAAGTGAAATGCAGCATAATTCTTCTCTTTCAGGAATTAATGTGAATGTTTTATGTGTTTTATATATATTTTGTAATATGCAATGCTTTTCCATCAATAAAGCGGGAAATGGGAGGAAGAGGGAATGATTGATGGTGGATTATGTTGGATTATCTCCCAATGCTGCACCTTGTATTATCACTTTTGACTCGACTGTAGTTTGGTAGATTACTGAAGTTTTGTGTCACGGTTGTGTTGGAGGGAAAGAAAGGGAAATCTGGCAGAAGAGGAATAATATCATGTAATAGTATGTAACACGAATTGTTTACTATTTTATATAGTTTCACTGTATCGGTTAGCTTTTAAGGTTTGAGGAATTTTGGAGTGTCCTTTATGCCACTCTTGCGCATAAAGATAACGGCCTATGATAATGTTCTGTTATGTACGCATTACATGAGATTCAATAATAATGACCACTTGTTCTCTTTACTACTACGGGTGCATGTTCACCTTAACGTCACTATTTAACTGTAACTATAACAGGACAATACCTTTCCGACAGTCTAACCCCAATATAATGTTCTCTAATTCTCGCCGCGTTTTATATCTTTGCTATACAAACATTGTCTTCTACTTTGTTTCTTAATGCCATTAAGTCTCGCACTATTAATTGACTCATTCTTAATTTGATGACGACGCTCTACTTGCTTGCTATGCACTAACTGTTATTTTCTCTAGTTATATTAGATCACTTGATATATTATTCTTTCTCGAGATTCTGTCAGTTGTATCATCAGTCGTGTATTATTCGTCGTGTCATCTGTCGTACTATCCCGGAGCCTCGAAATCCTTAACTTTTATTAACCATACTGTCGTCCGGTCGGAACGCTAAAAACAACCTTTTACAATATGACTTTTGAATAGACTTTGGCTTTCTCTTCTTCCGCAAGGCTTTCAATTGGTTAATATCATACAAATAATCTTCCCGAACTTTCCTATTGGATGTGAGCTTAGGTGCACTCTGAATTCTCTTATTGGAAGTGCTATTCAACTCACAAGGTATTGCATCAGAGAGGTTTTTATTACACAGTTAGTTTCCCAAACTAACAAAAGACTAACCTTTGGGCGTTCGCATAAAATAAACTCTTCGACCTTCCTTACCCTATTTTCATAGCTCAAGGTATAGCGGAAGCCCTTGTTATTCAACATAAACACACACAAAAGATATAGATCCTTGGGTTTCTTGCCCAAACAAAAATATAACACTATTTTTTCCCTTCCGGCAATAAGTTTCTCTTTTCAATGCATAAGAAAATAAGTGCAGTGACTAAATGTATACAGAGTTCAATAAAAATTACACAAATTAAATATATATATATATATATATATATATATTACTTATAATTCTTATAATAACATCGGTAATCTAAGGATGACGATTGAAGCTATTAATACCGCTTCAGATACTAACACTGACACGTTTATTATTACTAATGTATAAGAATACATTGCAATAAAAAGGTAGTATTTGTTTGCTTATATTTTTAAATACTGTAAATCACTGGCAAACAACTTTAGAAAGAATATATGATGCGAATTTAGGATTTAAAACTTTGAAATCTCAGGTGTGCACGGTAAGGAAACTTTGGAAACCACCGTCCCAGATGATGGATGATCAAAACAGTTGGACATATGAAGTACCCTCCTCAGATGAAGATCAATCTTATCTGCGGAGGTGTTATGAGAATGACAGTATGCATATTAGCCCATTCGGATATTAAGTAAAGTCTGAAGACCAGATATGTAACGTCAATCCTGGTGGTGTAGTGGTAACCATACTTGTCTTCTAAACCCAAGATCGCGGGTTCAAACCCGGCTAGGACCGATGGATTTTTTCGGGCGTAAAAAGCCTAAGTATGACTTCCTTCGGAAGGGAAGTAAAGCCATGGGTTCCGTGTATGGGTCCCCCATATTTGTCAATGTAGACGGCACGATAAAGAACCTCAAGCCTGAAAGAAGAGGTCTCTGAGCAAAATTTATCGGCCGTTTCACGCCATGAATTGAATGGGACGCTGATGACCTGGGATGTTAAACAGCGTCCGTAAATAAACAAAACGAACAATCAACAGACATGCAACAATTTCATTACCAAATTAAGAGAGAATCGATTATCTGATTCGAGATATTGCTTTACATATGTATATGAATAGGAGCTGCATAGGAGGCATATGCCTTAGAGAAAATAAGACCAGAAAGACGCTTAACTTCTTATTTAAGCACGAGAATGTTGGATTCAATACAGTCATCTTGATAAGGGAATATATGCATAGCACAATTTGGTTGATCGCATCTTATCTCCTCGCTTCGACATATTTTGGCTCTGTCCATTTTCTTTCCTTTCAGCCAATGAAGGACAAACGAGACGCTTTGTTAAAGCGACATTGTCAAAAAGTGGCTCAAAAATTAATGGAGATATGTAAATGTCATGTATACAGAGACTTTTTATGCTGCTGAAAAGGATCCTTTATTAATTAAGATCATTAAAATCACAATTAATGTCATTAACAATATGTACATTAGTATATACTAATTCCTTTGTTTCATAAATAAAAATCAATTTCATGCATACTGGTAAAAACTAAGAAAGAAATATGCTCGGCAACTTCGCAATTTGTACAGCCGGCGCTGATGCTTATGTAGAGAGTTAGGTCAGATTTTGTTGACAACACTATATCCTTGCATCCTGCAACATACTGTCTACAATAGCGCCGTTACAGCCACTTGTCAGAGATTTTGGGTCAAAATATATTTTATCTTTATGCATAGTATGAAACTGTATAAATTGCAGATTATGCCCATATATAGTTTTTGTGTGTTTGAGGATATTAAATGTATTTAAATTGACATTAAAATATATTGGACTGTCTGCCACTCCCCCTTTTCCAGCTCTTTCAGATTTTGGGTCAAATTTTAATTTTTGGTTTAATGCATAATATGAAACGACATGTTTGTAGATTACATCCATCGAAGCCGTATTTATTAGTTTCGACCCCCCCCCCCAAGATAAATTATAGTTATCATATTAATTCCTTGTTACTTCTCTATACAAATCATATTTGTTTCCTGTACATGTGTAGAAATATTGTACATGCTGTTATTTCCTTACAGAGTGTAAATGTACTCTAACCAATTAGATATGACCTGGCCGAGGGCACAGAAATCTATCTATTTGTAAACAATAGCTGACCCAAACAAACGGGAATACGGCCCGCTATTTCCTGGAGAATTTGTAAAGCAGGGCCCTTGACGAAGGTGCATCTTTTTTTAGAAGTTAGAGAGCTTTTGCTTTGTTATATTCGGTGAGGGAACAGAGAAATAAACTGGGTGGTGCCACCAATATGGGGGAGAAATAAGGGATTGAACTTCCTAAAACCAGGCTAACGGTAGAATGTTCCGCGAGTTGCCAAGAGTCACGTAATCCCAGTATCCAATAAGAAAACAAGGCTCTAAGTAGACATACCAACCCATAGAAATTCTTAAATGTGGAAAGATGTTCGAGATTTTTTTAGAATTATATTTTGATGGGAATAATGGCGTCGGAAGACTGGCTGACTGTAATGTTTATTTAAGCTTATACTTTTGTGGCCAAGCATCAGTTCAGTTCCCGCTCAGAAGGAGAGGTATCAGATCAATTATATGAGTTGTAACAATCATCATTGTATCATTTTTACTCAGAGTGTTACAATTGTAGCATTATATCAATTTTATCAAGATTTAGTTAGTTCGGAGAAGTGTCATCATTACTAGTACCGGTTGATAGTCCTTATGCCGAATTATTCGCTATGACAGTAGGAGGACATCATTATTGTTGAAATCAGTGCCGGTAGTGAACATTTATATTTGTTGGAGACTTGCTTTAAATAGAAAGAACTGTCGCGGGTAGTATATTGTTGGCGAATTCATTAAGGGCTTCCTATAGTTAGTGCAAAAGTGGCACATATAGTACAAGAGATTCTCCAAGGAGTAACGGTGGCCTTCTTTTTTTTTTAACTGGAACATACTCTTACAGTAAATCGTGTTTCATATGATAACACCATACTCGTAAATCTGGTTAATCTCTTGTTAAGCTCCTTGACTCCTTCCCCTTTGGTCTCTGGATCGTAAAAATTTCAGCAAAGAGGAGAGCTAGTCCAGGCAACAGTAAACCAGCGGAAAATCGTCGAGAGGGGAACAAAGGAATCATCATCCCTGAGATTTGAATCATAACTTAATTAATCAAACCATTAATTATTATCCTTTCCCCAATCAATATTCCCACCTCCCCTTATAAGTGCAAAATACATTGCTCTATATATAGCGGGTGTAATTTTTAACTTTTTCACGAATGATACGATAGTTCTGAAAAAAAAATATGGTTTAAATTAGTATAAAATAATAACATTACGAGTAGCTCTATGTAAATATTTTAAAAAATTAACATTTTGCTTTAAATTGCAAATTATTTAGCCAGAAATGTGAAGAAACGCGTTTAACATATTTTAAAATCTAGGGATGCTGAGATGAATAGTTAATGGTAAAAGTGCACCTTAAAGAGCAAAAAGGTTAACAATTACTGTTTTTTTTCTTGTTTATTAAAATAATTATTTAGGTTAATCAAAAGTTAAAAACAGCTTATAATTTATAAATAATTCCGTAATAAGTGATAACATTTTCATTTGGATAGACGTTATAGTTTTTCAGAAAACTCAGCTTGTATTCCGTTGATGTTCAGCATCGAAAATTGTCATTGTGTCTACTAACCGTCTGTCAGCACCACAAATGTGTCGATCGTGATACGGATCGATGGATTTAGCATTGATTTCGAATCAAGAGTATCTTGCTGAACGTATGGCAAAACTGGCGGAAGAGAATCCAGTCGCAGTCGCAAGTGCACTTGTGCTGTTGGAGTATTACATTGAACAGTTAATAGGTCACTAAGTTAACAGTTATTTCGCCTGTCTCATGTACAAAGCATGCAGTAGCTTTCTGCCAGTGATTAAAGAAACACTGTGTATTCAATCCCATTTTTTTTTATCATAGCACTAGAGACTGATAAAGCATGTTATACAGGTAATTGTGTTTTGAATTTTCTCAATAGTCATACATTGGTTGTTGAAAATCCCTACATGGCACGACAAGATCATTTCCAAATTCAGTTTTCACTTAATGTCTGGGCTGAAATAATTGGAGATAAAATAATAAGCTCCTTCAAATTACCTTCAAAATTTATGAAAACTCGTTACAAGCTTTTTCTTACAACTGCTTCGGCCTTCTTTTGGAGCACGTTCCTCCTCAAACAAGGCAAACTTTGTGTTCATGTATAATGGGGTGCCTTTCTCATATTGGTATGGAGTTTTAACCTAAAGTTTCTGACCGATGGATAGGTCGATTTAGATCAGTACGTTGGGCTGCGAGATTTCCAAACCTCAATCCTTTTAATGTTTATTTTAGGAACGTTAAAACAGGCCCACACTTTAAACATCTACTATAAATAAAGACATCACAATATTCACGTTATCTTTCAGTTAGTGTTTTATTTATTATTAATTTTTTAACAGTAAGACTGATGATTTTGTTTGAAAGTTACATACAGTGTCTCTGAAAAACTATTTCTACAAATAATATTTAAAATCTTATTTTCCCTCCTGTGTGTAGCCAACGTTACACCATCCTCTACCTTTTAGCCTTACCTGTAGACCTGTTATAGGTGTGAATGGACGCACGACAGCAGTGCATATACTTTATTATAATGTTCAGCTATCTACATAGCCGTTCATGGCCTCTTTCTTTCGTCTTAGTGTAACTTAACCTAACCTAACCTAACCAAACCTAACCTAACCTAACCCCTTGTATATATAAGCAGATTAAATAGTGCGGTCTTACACCACTTGTTATTTCTTTACACCATCCTCTACCTTTTAGCCTTACCTGTAGACCTGTTATAGGTGTGAATGGACGCACGACAGCAGTGCATATACTTCATTATAATGTTCAGCTATCTACATAGCCGTTCATGGCCTCTTTCTTTCGTCTTAGTGTAACTTAACTTAACCTAACCTAACCTAACCTAACCCCTTGTATATATAAGCAGATTAAATAGTGCGGTCTTACACCACTTGTTATTTCTTTACACCATCCTCTACCTTTTAGCCTTACCTGTAGACCTGTTATAGGTGTGAATGGACGCACGACAGCAGTGCATATACTTCATTATAATGTTCAGCTATCTACATAGCCGTTCATGGCCTCTTTCTTTCGTCTTAGTGTAACTTAACTTAACCTAACCTAACCTAACCTAACCTAACCTAACCTAACCTAACCCCTTGTATATACAAGCAGATTAAATAGTGCGGTCTTACACCACTTGTTATTTCTTTATTTATCATACACCCTCACTTGCTTTAACTGTAATTGTTGTTTTAACATGTAAACTTTGTAGGTACTACTTATTAAATGTCTAGGATTCTTCTATCTGCTAAGTTTTCCCATAATTTGGTTGAACAGAGTGTTCCTTTTATTGCCAGGCCGCAGATCGGTGCTCCGCGCACTGTCTATTGCACTGGGGGATTTTCCGTTCTAAAACAGCCGCGTTACGTACTCAAGAGTGATAGTACCATGTACTATAATGATAACTAACCTTGTTATAAGTCGTGTCCATCTGAATTCAGACATTACTGGCATCTTCGGATGAAATTTGCATTCAAACGTATTCCTCCGTTAGAACATTTCCTTTTCGCTTCTTAGGTTTAGCGTTTAGCGGTCTCTTTGTCCTAAACTTATTAGCCAGACATTTAACAGTCTCTCTACCTGGAACTGGAATACCAGGAAATTTCTTCTGAAATTGTTTACACACCTGTCCACATGATTCGGTTTTTACATGTGTATGGTACATAAAAATTCTTTGTTCAAGCTTGCATTTTTCGGTAGGCATTTCAGTGGATTAATAAGCATAATCTGTTGTAATTCACATACAATACAGATGTCTTGAATAAACTGTCACTTTTGAGATGCATAATGAACAAACTCTAGTCTTTACAGCTCGAACAGAAGGCAGCAACTGACACAGTATTAACACAGCTGATGAACGTGGCCTTGAGCGGGTTATTCACCGCTAATGCGCTACTGGAATAATACCGAGGTCACTGCAGTGTAAGCGAACTACGCATATATGCAATCTATGGCTCGGATATAAATGAAACGCATGGTAATAAGGTATTTTCATTATCAGTAAATGCTCAGCAAATATTCAATCTCTATAGGGATTACACTATCTATTTGTAAATCCATTTTGTTCTTATAAGAGGATATCTTCTGTAATTCTGTTTAGGTTTCTGGCTACGGCTTTCGAATAAATTTTATATCCTGTACTTAACAAACTTATTTCTCTAAGATTTAATATCTTCTATAAATTCTACGACGGAAAGCACGCATGGAAATGGTTTCGTAGCAAGGGAACTGCTTCCTTTAGAAGATGCTGTGGTATTCCTTCTTCCTTTCATCCGAACGGATCACTCTCCGCTCCTTTGTTATCAGAAGCACGCCGTCGATTGGCACTTAACTTGCAAGGACCTAGCATTCTACAGGCATACACTGGTATTCGTCTTTTCAGCTTGGAGGCAGACAAAGCAGGCTGGATGTCGAAACATATTGAATTCCAAGCATTTTAACGGAACTTGAAGTGTATCCATCTTCGCTACTGTCTCTAAGATAGAGTTGGATCTGTTTTGTTGCTTAACAGCATTTCGTGTTCGGGCCGTGATGTTTTAAGCTGTTTCTGTCTTTACCTTATAACAGAAAGGGGATAATCCCTTATTATGAGGAACCAGAGCGGAATTTCTCCACCTTCACGTATTAATTTAATTCTGATTAGGCAAAGCTAACTTGTGGCTTAGAGTTATTTGAGTTCAATCCATTCTTCTCATTAATGATATATTAAGGTCTACAACTGGGCTATTCCTTTTGGTATTTTGTCAACTGACGCAAGTTTAATATGTTCAAATCATGGTTGACTACAATAATTGACAATTTTTTTTAATGCTGTTTAACGCCCGTTTTTACTTGAGGCACCACAGGCGATGAACACTGGTGATACATGAGATGAAATGATATATTGGGAAAAGATTTTTTTTAAGGAAGGAAACATTCCAGGCCTAAGTTTAGGGTACCACCCCGGCATTTGCAAGTTATGAAGACTGAGGAAAACCTGGAAAAACCTCAGTCAGCGAGGACGGTCCTGGCGGGATTCGAACCCCCGACCTCTCGCTCACGAGTCCGCGCCTTAACGACCTCGGCCACCCGTGGCGGTCAATTTTTTTTATAGTTGCGTTTAGTTAGTTGTATTTAGAAATGTCTATTTTTGAGCCCGGTCATATAAATACTATTGCACTTTTGAGAAAGCGATTTCACTGGTTTGAGTCGTGCTTCCCTCTGTAAATAAATGCGGAATGTTGTATAAAATACTAATTATGGTAGCCACTTTTAAATGCATTTTATCACTGTACGCAATTTTTTAGGTTATAATTGATCATACTTTTCCGGAATAACAATTTCAAAATTATTTTATATTATTCACTCTTTCTGTTCCTAAGTACTAGCAACAGTGTTGAATAGCATGGAGAATTTTACTGTAAATACCACAACTTTTATGTAAGTTTATTCTTAAATAGTTTCTATTAATTTATCGAATAGTCTAAATCTTAATTTTTGTTCTTTAAAATTACCGTGATGTTAGCAAATAATAAAGTTTGTTTATTAAATGTTCCACTTTTTCTATCCTCTAAGAATATCGTCTGTATTGACGACAAACTGCAACTTTGCACTTCCTTCTTTATATTTAATACTTTGTCCTTCTGTTATCATTGCTAAGAAGGAAATGTAAAGGATTCATATTACATTTTTAATACTCTTTGAAAAATTCTCTTTTTCCTATTCTACTTATGAAACAGTTTTTCTAAAACGTGAAATTAAGCAAAATTTTGATATTATATGCAGTTTTTTTTTAATTATTAAAGTAATACGTGACATTTCAAGTTTAAAACAAGATTACAGATCTTAAACATTGTGCCTTCAATTCTGTCGTGGGTATTTCTGGTCGTGAACACGATGGCAGGTCATAATTTACAGTGACATTCACGATAATCGCATCAAATTAAGTACAAGGAGAAATCAGCTCAAACTGCCGTACATAATGAACCCCAGTGAACCGCCCGAATCAAGATAAAAAGTTGCGAAACTGACCTACTTGGTTTATGATAAGAAATTATTATATAAGCCGCACAATGCAATTTTGACACGTGTCTATCTCGTACTTTGGCGTTACCGAAGTAATTAAGAGAAAAGGAACGTGTAAGGAAAATAAAGAGCAAAACAGAGCAACGTGAAAGTGAGAAACAGCCAGACAGAAGGTGAGGCAAAGTGTAACTTTTTCCTCATGTAACTTAGTGAAAGAAGTGCACGCTGTTAATGTTAGATAAACGTATACGTATACACTGAAGTTATTTGAGTGCGGCTGCTATTGCTTACTGCAGCAGCCGAAGCGGTAAAAGAGAGGTAAGAGTCGCCGCACATAATGTTAACATTTTTATTACAGTATTTACATCTTAATGTAAACATAAAATAATGCTATGTTTAAAATTGATAATAATAAGCACTAACTTATTATGTTATGAAATATGTTGAAAACGATGCTCCTCAGTGGCAATAAATTGCCGGAATCTGCTTGGGGAATTCCTGGGTTTCATCTAATTATTCTTGCATAAGAAAACAGCAGTTCCAGACAAGTTTCTTATCATCAGGATATCCTGTCTCCTTTTAACAAGTTGGCGAAATTTTCTCACTCCCCGCCAGAATACATTTTCACACATGTATCGTATATAAAAACTTATTCTTCAAAATTGCACATATTTATGTAGTAGTGGCATAACTAGCGAAGAACTATCAGTGTACACTTTGCACACAATGATAGCACCGAGTAACCCGCAAATTCACAACCGTTTGCTGATAAAACTCCCTCAAACTTAATACAAGCAGCTACTTGCATATGCATTGTATGACTTTTCATGACTGGTTTCTCCCAGTGCGCAACTGTGCTGTGCCGGCCCGTAATTCAAATACCCTTATTGTCTTGGACAATGGTTATACTTCGTGTTTAACCTTCTATTGGAACATAAACCATTAAGTTGCATTTTTTGTTCATTACATCCGAAAGAAACATGTGCTTTATTTGATTAGCCAGTTTACCTACAACGTGAAAATTATGGATGTCATGTAGAGAGCGTTAAAAAGTTTGAAAACCACTGCATACGACATGAATCCACGAATTAGTGTTGCACCTTAATACAGTCATGTTGAAGATAATCTCTCCTGAAAGGTCTTTAAGCTTCATCACTTTCTCCGTTCAAGTCTCTTGTAATTGAAGCCGCTTTGTGTGCAATTTGTTCATTTGGTTTATTTGTGGACGCTCTTTAACATCTCAGCAGATCATCAACGTCCCATTCAATTCAGGGCGTGAAACGGCGAACAAATTTTGCTCAGCGGCCTCTTCTTTCAGGCTTGAGGTTCTTTTTCGTGCCGTAAATATACGATACGGGACCCACGGCTTTACTTCCCATCCGAAGGAAGCCATACGTAGAATATTTACGCCCGAAAAAATCCATCGATCCTGACTGGATTTGAACCCGCGATCTTGGGTTTAGAAGACAAGTATGGTTACCACTACACCACCAGGACCTACTTGTGCGCTAACGTATAAGCATGATCACTTTGTTTACTGTTATATGCAGGAGCACTTCTCAAGGTTGAACTGTAGTGCGAATAGACTTTGGCACCGAAATTGCCTCCTGGGCTTCTTGAAAGCAAGTTAATCTCTTCTACCAAAGCAAATGCATTGGGTTCTCGTTTTGGAGTGTGGTGAAAAATTTATTTTACGGAGATGGAGTTTTTCTTGAATTCAAAAGGAAATTGCGTCAGGACAAGTTTCGTCTCTTTCTGTTGCAATGTGGCATAGCTATTTATATTTAGGTAGCAAAGCTGTTCTGAAACATTAAAAATAACTTATTAGCTGAACCAGGAAGTTAGGCAACACCCCTTTATCTGGTTGGATATATTCAAGAGTCAAATAGAAATGAATATGTATTCGTACATATGAACTCGTAGGGCCAATGTTTATTATACTTTTTATCTTGTTATACATATATCTCTTTTCAGGTAGTCAAAAAACTTTCTCCTCAACCCATTTATTTAAGCTCTTTACATAGCAGAGCCTTCATTGGTGAAAGGAACGGTTACCTCATGCATACGAATACCAGGAAATAGAGAGTATGAGGGAAGCATTGTATACTGTTCAATAGTCCTGGAGAATGACCATGTATCCATCTACGCATGATAATTTGTAGCAAGAGTACATTCGCAGCTGCATAAATGTAACAAACAATTGCAAGCGAAAGAGATGAGAGCGTTACAGTCGTGCAATAAACCACCCGTACAATGTGTTCAGTACGAAAGTAAGAGAGATACTATCCTGATTTCCCTATAAACGCATAAACAGAAAATGAACTCGATAAGAAACAACTGCGCATCTTTTGGTCATTCGGCAAGACTATTCAAAACTTTTTTACTTCCTTTTGATCAACATTTCCATGATGTCCTGAAAGGTGAATAAACCAAAATCTGAATTTTTTTCTTTTGATTTTCGCCACAGTTTTTGTTACTCTTATGATCTACAGGTACAATGATATTAATTTTTTTCAAAGTGAAAACACAGAGTAATATAATTCATTATTAAACGAAAATAGATATTTAAGATACTTAACACTTTCATTATTACATAATGAAAGTGCTTAAGCTTACTTTTCTTTACAAGTAGAACCTTACAACCACGGATGGCCGAAGTCGTTAAGGCGCGTACTCGTGAGCAAAAGGTCTAGGGTTTGAATTCCGCCAGGATCGTCCTCCATGACAGGGATTTTTCCAGGTTTTCCTCAGTCCTAATATATGGAAAAAGCCTGGGAGGTACCCTAAACTTAGACCTGGAATGTTTCCTTCCTTAAAAATTCTTCCCCATTATATCATGTCATCTCATGTATCATCAGTGTCGGTCCTGGTGGTGTAGTGGTTACCATACTTGCCTCCTACACCCAAGATCGCGGGTTCGAACCCGGTCAGGACCGATGGATTTTTTCGGGCGTAAAAATCGTAAGTATGGCTTCCTTCGGAATGGAAGTAAAGCCGTGGGTCCCGTGTCGTACATTTACGGCACGAAAAAGAACCTCAAGCCTGAAAGAGAGGCCTCTGAGCAAAATTTGTCGGCCGTTTCACGCCCTGAGTTGAATGGGACGCTGATGACCTGAGATGTTAAAGAGCGTCCTTAAATAAATCAATCAAAAAAAAATTATCATCAGTGTTCACCACCTGTGGTGCCTCAGCAATAAAACCGGGCATTAACTTTCTTTTTCCATGATGAAAAATGTTCTCTCTGACAAGCAGTTATGAGAGTTGATCCCTTGAAAATACATCTGGTTGTTGCTTGGTATTAGTAAATATAACGGTAGCGATTATAATAGTCCACTTTCGTCTATTTCATTCTCACGTTTCTGAATTGGTAGGTATTCATAAGTAGGTATAATATTTTACCTCAATTGTTAATAATCCGTGACCGAATTTCAAATATGTATCACTTTTATTCTTATTCTACTCATGAAATATTCTCAAATCCGCATTTCACTCTTTTCTATTGGCATTACTGACAATCGACATTCGTCTGTGCAAGACGGTTTGAAAATGTTGCGTATTCCCGATACAAATATACAATTATTACAGTATTATAAGTCAAGTTTGCGGGAAATATATTTAAGTTCTTGTTTTATTCGTCAAAAAGTTCTAATAAATATCTCTCGAGGGTCTGAGATTGCCGATAAATTCACGAATTCTTATGATATTACTTGTAATAATAATAATACACCTAGAAACTTAACGATTTTCCCATACGTTAACCGTAACTAACTGACTGCAACTGACACCACGACACTAAACTGAAGCTGCCTTTTTATTTTCTGAGACACTTTTATACACGTTTTGTATCTTAAAATTATGAATTCCTTGAATGTGTTATAAATAACAGTTGTACTTACATACTTTTCTTTCGTTTGTGATCTAACGGAATTTATTATATATCAAAGAACTAGCGGGCTTACATTTTTCACAATATTCAAGAATGAAGGCACGTTTAACTCTCTATTATATTCATCATAATAATGAACAAGACCAGTTTAACTTTTTTGTAAGAAAAACTTTGTTTACAGAAGTTATATATGGCAAGAAAAAAACTAACTCACCCAGGAATACGTTGAATAGCTTCTCTTTTGTTACCTATATTTTTCATAGTAGCCAAGGTGAAACAATTGAAACACAAATATCAAACAACTGACACGCTACTTTCTTCAGTAAACAAAAGTGGTTAGGTATTGATTTCTGTAAATACGTTCTTAAAGTTACAGGCGTTGCACATGCTTGCTGACCTTGCCTGTCTGCTCATAAAACAGATGAAATAATACAACTCACTTCTCACAATGTTACTCGAACTATAAGCTTTCGCTTACTTCATCCGGATTGTACTCTATCTAGCACGAATATCACTTGTTTTATGTATAAGCTATGAGGGAGGTAAGTACTAGTTACTAATCGAGGACAAGTTTGCTCCCTAGAGATAACAGGGACTGGCAATGGATTTTTTTCCACTTCCACATTGTATGTAATAAAAATATCTTGTTACCTTGATTTTGAATAACCTGGGAGATCTGTGTAACAGTGAAAACAACTAATTTTTGAATCTCCCATAAGGCCTATACATTTATTCAAGCCATGCACCGCCACGGGTGGTCGTTAAGACACAGACTCATGAGCCGGAGGTCTGGGGTTCGAATCCCGCCAGGACTGTCCTCCCAGACTGAGTTGTTCCCCCCCCCCCCAGATTTTCCTCAGTCCTCATAAATAGAAAATACTGGGTTGATTGTTTATTGGGTTTATTTACGGACGCTCTTTAACATCTCAGGTCATCAGCGTCCCATTCAATTTAGGGCGTGAAACGGCCGATAAATTTTGCTCAAAGGCCTCTTCTTTCAGGCTTGAGGTTCTTTCTCGTGCCGTAAATGTATGACATGGGACCCACGGCTTTACTTCCCTTCCGAAGGTAGCCATACTTAGGATTTTTACGCCCGAAAAAATCCATCGATCTTGGCCGGGTTTGAATTCGCGATCTTGGGTTTAGAAGGCAAGTATGGTTACCACTACACCACCAGGACCGACTGCTGGGAAGGTACCCTAAGCTTAGGCCTGGAACGTTTCCTCCCTTAAAAATATCGGTCCTGGTGGTGTAGTGTTAACCATATTTGCCTCCTAACCCCGAGATCGCGGGTTCAAACGCGGCCAGCATCGATGGATTTTTTCGGGCGTAAAAATCCTAAGTATGGCTTCCTTCGGAAGGGAAGTAAAATCGTGGGTCCCATGTCGTACATTTACGGCACGTACAATAACCTCAAGTCTGAAAGAAGAGGCCTCTGAGCAAAATTTGTCAGGCCCTGAATTGAATGGGACGCTGATGACCTGAGATGTTAAAGAGCGTCCGTAAATAAACCTAGTCAATCAAATCCCTTACAAATAAATCTTTTCCCAATATATCATTTCATCTCATGCATCATCAGTGTCCATCGCCTGTGGTGCCTCTGTAGCAAAAACGGGCGTTCAACATCATTCATTCATTCATTCATTCATTCATTCATTCTAGCGATGCTACGATGGTATTATTACGTCTCTAAATTGGTTTTTTCTTAAGGTCTGCAAAACACTGCACTATAGCTGCAACCTCTTGATTTAGTTAAAAATGCCCCAAAATTTGGTTTGAATAAATTGAAAATAATTCATAAAGTTTAACAAAGTTTGCCACAGTAGGCTCAGGAGGTATGTCGATTCAGAAGCAAGTCACTTTGAGAAAATGTTGTAATAGGTTGCCTAGCACTGTATAGCTTATTTGTTAGCATATAAGTTCAAAACATTATCATAACCATGTTTATATGACCTTTTTAAATGTTTTGTTAACAGAATACGCTCAAATATTTGATACCAATCTTATATAAATTCGGTAGAGCACATGCATGAATAAACGAAGAAAATAAAATGCGTGTTTTGGGGCTTTGATAACACTAAACAGAGTAGCTTAGTGTCTGCTTTTGTGTAAATTGATCCGCAGTGTGCTGTTGTTGAGGGTTGTTTAAAATACATGACATTTAAGTTGCATGTTGCTGTGAGTGTAAGATTAATAGGTCAAACCCACTCGCGTGCGTGAGGTAGATACTAACTTGACGAGGTTAAGGGAAATAAGTTGGGAACCAAAAATCAACCTATAGGTGCCCAATTAAACTTTATAACCAATTCGTGATCATTTTTAAATAAACTTATCAGAGGATTATTAATGTAATTTACTTTGTACGTTGATTAGAAAAATTAGTCTCAATTAAAAGCTATTGTTGTGCTTTAAAACATTAAAACAAAATTTTAATAATATATTTCATAAAAACAAACGGCTTCCTCGCTCTAGTTATATAGTATATTATTTATATTTAACGTTATATATTGTAAAATGTATTATTAAACTTCCACGTTCCAAAACAAAAAGTGTATTTTATAGAGTAATAAATTCATATCGTAAAGGCTTGTCACTTCCTCTTTACGTTTTAATCACTAATGTCCCCTGATTACTCTACACAGCACAGTCAAAAAATCAGGGGTATGATTTAAACATACTGCTATTCAAAGCTAATACAATGCGAGTAGTTTAAAAGTACCGTTATATAATTTAGTCTGTACGCAGCTAGACTCCCCATTGCCGCCGGTATTTTCATGCTTAGACTCGCGGCACTCAGGTACAACGTATTATATAAAAAACTTTGATAATCGCCCTCTTTACAGTAGGCGTGGACACGCAATCCACATCTTAGGAAATTATTTTGACGCGCTTTAGTTTTAAACCCTAATGGGCCTAACCTCCAGTTTATGACGTTATTTGAAGAATATACTGTTATTTTTAAAAGATAAACACTCTAAACTGTAAAATCTGGGGAATGAGGAGGGCTTTAGTGGAAGCTGAAATTGTTTTAACTTTTTCTTCTTTGACCACATTTAGTCTTCGTTTATTTTTCCGGTCAGCTACAGAATTTGTTTAATTAAACTTATTTACTAATTTTAAAATTGATTTTCATGTTGGAACCAAGCTGCCAGAAAATTCACGCCTAAATGTCTTTCTCGCGGTGCCATATGACTTTTTGTACCTGAGTATGCCTTGAAGGTGGATATACGACGTGAATATGTCATCATTGTACATACTACTGCACTATTTAATGAAATTCATTCTCGGTTGCACAACAACAACACCTGGCTCTGTAAATCCTGCTCGCGACTGACTGGAAGAAAGAATGATGCCATGCGTTGGGAATCTCAGTGATATAAGAGAGAGGGGGTTAGGTGCACTGGTTAGCCGATCTAAATTGTGGGACTTTTTAACTACTCGCACTATATAATGTTTTACTAAGCATACTTTATTTTGTACAGTATGCACAATTGTTATCGACTACATATTGCCTACTTTTCTAGTAAATTCCATTATTAGCCATCAATTTATTCATAGCAAAGTATTGGGCTTTCATTTCAAAACTTGCCAGTGTGAAGAACTGTCTATTTAAAACAAATTTAACAGTGCAATTGTATATTTAAGGTGTACATTTTGGATTTCGTAACCTCATCCCCAATCACCCCCTACTTTGAAATTTCAAATGATACTTCTACCTTATGGTATTTAATTTTTAAAGAGGATTTATTTATCATTTATATTTCTAAATTGATGATTTTTTATTTCAATTTGGACAGAATAAAAAATAAACTAGCATAAAGATACAAATTATTTTGGAAAATATTACAATTATCAGTGTTGATAGTAGTATAAAATGCTTTGTATCTTCTGAATAATTTGCTGATATTGTTCTTTCTTTATAGAGTTTACATTTTTTGAAACAAATTATTACAAAAAAAAACTTACATTATACTGAACAATTATTTATACCGAAAGCTTAAGTGAGTTAGGGATGGCAGAGCGTGGCTGCATGCTGAAAAAGGCTAGTAGTTAGATCGAGTAATGCATATACAGGTAGCAGCTTGTAGTTAGTTTGAGGAAGGCTTTGTCAGTGCTTGGTTGTGCATTCGTGTTTCTTGGTGTTTTCATTGTGTGTATATTATGAGCTAATAATTATTCATTAGTATACCATTACATAAATATGATCTTGAAGAACGGGTTATTTTATACGATTATATGAAAACGGATTCTTGCACAGAAGTGGTAGGACGAGTAATATATGGCAATGTGTTCCAGATAGAGAAACTGTAAGCTAACTTATTAAAACGTTGCGTGAAACAGCATATCTCGGTGACCTATATTGCAAGTGATATGCTTAGGAGGAAGAGGAGGAGGAGCAGAAGAAGAAGAAGAAGAAGAAGAAGAAGAAGAAGAAGAAAGTATCGGGGAAATATGTACTTAGGATAACAGGGTGATTTATAGGATAGCTCATCATGCGTGTGGCTATTTCGCAAAGGTTGTGTATTGTTGTGTTGTGGCGATATCGCACGGAATTCTTAGTTGCTGGAGATGCATGGAATTTCGTTAAAGATATCACATGAACAGGTTTCGTCGATGACGTCATTACATCGACTGATCATGAACTCTACAATGAGAAATCAGAGTGGAAAAAATTAAAGTGAGCGCGTTTGGGAGTACAAGACCTCACCAATAATATTTGAATATCTTGAAGATTCAGTAATTCGTGAGCGCTATTCTGTGAACCCTGTGAGCTCTCACGACACGTAGGGACACTTTAAAATTGGTATATAAAGAGAAACAACTTTGCAAAAGCAGGCGTTTCCAGAACTTCTTTCCAGAAGGATTTACAGAACGCTTTTCCTGATCACAGTTCCGACCTTCAGTTTACGCTTTTTCATAACTTCAATGCAGTTTCAGATACAGTAGGCGCATTTTCTATATTTCAAGTCAGCAGGGTAGATAAGGTCTCAGTTAAGGCAGCGTACGTGGTTCGTGGTGTTAATGTCAAAGAGGTAACGAACCAAATTGCTATCAACAAATTATCGTGTAAATAAACACTTCTAGGTGTGTGATCTGAACCTTTCCCTTTCATTTCCCTTCTCTCGTGATTACTAGGGCATAAAAAGGCGAACTGGGGCCCCTGAAAGACGAAGTGGGACCCTCAGGTAGATGTTCAACAATCACAACCATCGACACATCACCTATCAAAACACTTCAAAGAACATTTTTCTATGTAACAATAAGGCGGGCGTTTTTGAAGGAAAACATCTGGAAATGCACTCATTGTCGCAAAGACAGGCAAACGAAACGGAGCTGTCATGTCGTAATTTTCGTGGTTACGATTTAATAAAGGGACTATCAGAGCAGTGCCACGAGTCTTTGGTTGGCGTTTTTTAGGACTCTGTACCATCCAGAGCCACTATTGGAAACTGGTTTCGGGAGTTCCAAAGAGGTCGGGAATCCTTGGAAGGCGAGCCACGCGTAGGTTGCCCTCACAGTGCGGTTGCAGCTGCGCGGAAGTTAAGAGGATTTCCATTTCAACAACGAATCAGCGGTATTGATAGTGAATGAACGTCTTCAAATCACTAAGTGTTGTTCTCGTCGGATGTTCGCATTCGTTAACAGAAGTTCAGAAAGCAGCTCGCGTAGAACGTGCTGTTTCATATGAAAAAATTTAACAATGGGAGAAGCAAATACACCTACGACCATCGCCACAGGGAATGAATCATGGATATACTGCCATGATCCTGAAACAAAGCGGCAATCGGCATTTTGCTGCTTTCCAGAGGATGACCCACAACAAAAGTGCGAAGACGGTGATTTCCTACTTCTCAAAAACCAGTCGTTTAGCCTCTGTAAACAGTTACTGTAGAGTGTATATGAGTAACTGCCTACCACCAGTCACTCATCTTGGATTATAAAGCATCCAAGATCGAGGAACGCTCATCTGCTGTTTCTGCGTGAGTGCAGAACACTCGACTCCTTGGCTAATCAAAACGTCAGAGTCCTTCCTAACCCTCCTAAAGCAAAAACAATATATGATGGGAGTCATTGAAGTTTACGTGGAGTCTGTGAGCGATTTCCCAAAAGAAGATTGGTCAGCGGATTTTCAAAGTGGCTTGAACAGATGCAAAATATTCGTCTTGTGGAGAATGCGTTGAAAAGTTGTTAAAGTTACAACTCAATTGAAAAATATTTGCGGTCCAGCTAAAAAATCTTTCGGAGTAACCTTCTTAAGTGAATGTTTACAGAGGTGCTAAAAGTGTATGGACAACTAAGACGGCTGACAGCTGCTTTCCGAATTTGAACAATAGGTGGTTTTTTTATTTCATGGAAATATATTTTGGTAAGTGCGTTACGGTGAGCGGCTTAGTAGTAGTGTTATTTATTATTCCACTTAAACTAGTTATTGCATATGACAGTAGCATGGGTCGCAAGATCGTTCATGCTCTTGTAAAATACTTCATTTATGAAATTAATTCTTACAAAGGAAAACAACAACATAACAAGAACGCACTCACGCACACATAAAACATATATATAATTCTGATGTTCATATAACTTTTCGTGTTATTTGAGTTCAATGTATATAGAAATTTCTTGCCCCTAAAACCACGTTTTTCATTTAAAAAAAATGGCCACGTTTAGCCTGTTTTGTCTATTTACAATTAAGCCTCAACATGCCAGCCTCTCCCCACTGGAAGTCAAAAATTATCCGGGAGAAATTTTATCCTTGCATCTTCTGTCTGTGTACAGTTGGCCAAAATGTGCACCCAGTCCGAGTATAATGGGCAAATACTCCTACCTTCCTCGTCAACAACCTTAGTGCCTTTCAGCCTCCCAAGCTATTGCGGTTGACCCATGAAACGAATTTTGAAAAAAATGTCAAAATCTCTATCGATCATATCTACTAGGCATCGAAAATGACAATGAAAAAATTATATATGAGGGCCGCCTGAAAAATATTTTAACTTAGCTTTGAACTGTTGACTGTGAGCTATTTTATAATTTCAATTTTGTTTTTAATATCTACTCGCAATATTGTAATATAAAATAAGTACTACTAATCATTTTCTTATTTATATTAAGCTGTTTAAATCTAATTATTAGAACCATCGTAATACAAATTTCATTTGGTTTAACATTAAGATAATCAAAGATACATTTATTTCAATATTCTGTATAAGAAAAAAATGTTATGTACATTTTAAATTTTTATTCTACTTTTGGGTAATTTTTGTGAAAAAAACAGCTGCTTTACCTGAAGCTGTCTATATGCTAATATTGTATTAAACATTAAACTTAAAGGCAACGTTCTCCTACATATATTTACATTCTTTTTATAGCCCTGTGCCATTAAGGGATAATTACTCATTAAGAGTAAACAAACTACGTTGAAAATATCTAAGAATGTCATTAGAGCTGTTAATACTTTTAGCTTAAATTTAAACATTTTATACTAACAATGTACATTATCTCCTCTAATATCTAAGTTTAATTTTGTTTTAAGTTACTTAATGTAGACACCATTTCTATTTGTTCAATAGTTTACTAAGAAGACGAGGGAAATGTATGTAAAAACAACATATTTTTATTTAAAGTGCATGGGTTTTGAAAAAAAAATTTTAAAAAGGTTTCATATTTGAGTCTAAAAATTATCCTAGCTACTCATTTTGTAAAAATAATTTTGTGAACATGGATTTCCGAGCCCCAAACTAAAATATTATAATAAATAATAATTTGCGTTGTTCCGTAGTATATTAAAAAATTAAAATGAAATATCTAATTACAAAACGAGCCCCGTTTTGTTTACTATCTAAACTAACATTAGGTCCCACAATTTTAGTTAGGCTTCACATTGATATTATAATTCCAATTCTTTAATTTTTTCCACAGCTTTTGCCTAACAATAAACGCTGTGTATTTCTGCAACCGCTAAAGAAAACGTTAGCTACACGAAGCAGCCATTTCCAGGCATTGCCACGGCGTGAATAAGAACTACATACAATTTACTTTTAGTGTTTTATTGTCCAGGCAGCAAATGAAGTCGAGGGCGTTACCACTTTGATGCTTGGCGTCTAGGGTGATGCAAACTACATCAAAGGGAGGTGCCTTTATGCATAACTCTTTCATTAGCGTTCAAGTGAATGTGATGAATTTCTGTGAAAGGCACTACAAAGATCAAAAACGAAACACTGAGCGCCTTGCATTTTCTGCAAAAATGTTCTTAGTTTAAAAGCTTAATTGCTTTGCAATTTCCAAAATGTCCGTCTTTAGAAAGCGATAAATGTTCACCAAAATGAGGCACAAGAATTGTACCAACTGTAAACACAAATCGAATTTGGTAAAAAAAAATGTCCATCACGCAGGAGTTGCGTAAACTAGGCAAATTCTTCACCTAGTAGGGTAACTTCAAAAAAGAATAAAAACTCCTTGTTAATTGAATCGTTTATTTCAGAAACCAGTCAAGCGCCAAAAATAAAAAATGTGTTTGTGGCAGAATGTTTCTATTAGGGTATACGCACATTTTAATGAAAAATCAGTCAAACAACGTTTTCCTGTAATGGTCAGATATGACACTGGAGTTCGTGTCAAGCGACAATGTTTGACTGGTTTCTGCAGTAAATTGCGGGTACATTTTGTGTATTTGTTACCCAATAAGGTAAAAAAAAATATCCTTTATAGGACAAAACAAGAACCACACAGTTGTTATACTTTTGATAAACATTTGCGTCAAAGGGCGATTTGACAGTATCACCCAAAATTTCCCCGTTCGTATTCACCATATGACAACAGAATTTGGGGGCTATAAAGCATCTGCTGAAAAAAATTGATTGAATTTATACTCCAGAAGAATATATAGAGCTTATTCACAAAAATACCTCCCAAGATATCAGAAGTTTCCAAACATAGTGAGCTCATTCATACAAAAAACTTACTAACTCAGACGAAACCTCTGACAAACTTTTTTCCCCCATAGTGTTTAACGCCCGTTTTAACTGCTGAGACACCATATGCGGTGAACACTGAAGATACATGAGATGAAATGATAAACTGGGAAAGGATATTTTTTTAAGGTAGGAAGCGTTCCAGATCTACCTCGCCGGAATTTGCCATTAATAAGAACTGAGGAAAACCTGGAAAAAACCTCAATCAAGGAGCACGGTCCTCTGGTAGAGGTATTCCTAAAGACTAAAAGGGAAGTTTCAAGATATGGACATACAAACAGTTTTGTTATGAGAAGAGCACTCCTGGAAAAGTGTTAGAAAAGCCATATATATATATATATATATATATATATATATATATATATATATATATATATATAAATCTTCAGTCAACTTTCACTGTGCTAAAAACAGATCGTGCTCGTGAGTTACCCACCCAGGTGGCCTATCCTTAAGGAAAAGTGGGGTTATAAACACAATTTATTAAGTTTACTTACCAAAATATTACTTGGGCTTACGTGTAACAATGTTCAAAAGTTTATGAAAAATATATTTATTCTAAATATTTTTAGACACTCTTCATTCATATTTTGGTCCTAAATGTTTTCGTTGTTGTTTTAAGTTCCCTTTAATATCAAGATGATGCAAGACCTAAATGCCCTAAAATCTGGTGGGGCAACATTTAATACAAACGTTTTCTGAAGGTTATTACAGATCGCTCTTACATACAACTATAATTGTAAAACATATATTAATATTTCACATTTGCTACCTTTACGATGGTGCTTTTGTTAAATATAAAATATATGCAACGTTATAAATACAGTTTATATGCAGAATTAATTTGTTCTTTTACTTTAAAACAGATTGAGAAAATTAAACGCAACGAGCGCTTTTTAAATTTAGGTTTTTACATATACCCCTACCTGTAATGGTCCAATTTCCATAATTTTTAGAAACTAATTTTTCTGATGTTAGTTGAATGGTACCTACATGATAAATAAAAAGTAGGGCAATGATTAAATCACAACTTGCATGTGACAATAAATAAGCACATTTATCATGTATTCAACAGTTTCAAAATTTCCTTTCAAAATTGAAAGATATTGAAGCGTTATAATAACGCTGTCTTAATATCCTAAAATATAGATTTGATTCTGTTCGTCTGTCCATCAGTTACTTACTTACTAAATTTCCATACTCCTTTTTCGATAATTCAGTTCATCTTTCAATGAAACAAATTAGTTTCCCTGGAGACATGATAAGATTTCCCAGATAAAAGTCTATATATTAAAATGAATTCTTCTATAGTAAATGAGGTTTATATTATTTATCTATAGAGAGCAAATACCATATTATTTATTTTGTAGTTCCTCAGATCCAAAATATGGCACAGAAAAGGAATACAATGAATGGAATTGTTGGTATTGAAGCAGGAAACGTTGTCTCAAAAATTCCATATTAATAATACTTTCTTTTGATGTCAATAATAACAATAATAATAATAATAATAATAATAATAATAATAATAATAATAATAATAATAATTGCTTTTGACTTCAGGTATTGTTTAACTAGGTCAAGTATGGCAAAATAATTAATGGTACCAATATTAAAACAATGATCAGGATTTTAATATTAAAATAGTGTATGTATGTGGATATGTCTTTTTGACTAATAAATGACTAATATTTCTGTAATAATATGATTGATAGTGCATATATATCTGTGAAAGGGAGGAACATGCTGGCCTTCTGCTGTCTGTAGAAAGTCTTAGGACAATACGATTTGCCTCTAAAGGTTCTGTTCTTCTGTTAAAGAGGGACGACCCCTTCCTTTCATTGCCAACCATCCATAAAGGGTTGCGAACATCAGGTCGCAAATGTTTTTATTACCTCTACATGGGAAATCAAGAAACATGAGTTCAATCGGTAACAGTACTTGTTATCAAAAGAAACTCTGCATGCAGAAACACATGTTTTACATGAAACAAAGATTTTAGCTATTTCCGACAGTTTCAAAGGAATACCGCTCATATGACCGAAACGTGCCTTATCGCAAACCTTTAGTATGTGAATCTAACCACGGCAAAGTTAAAAGGGTAGCGGAATCTGTCATATTCAAAAGTCGCCATGTGGGAATATTTATTTTAGAAAGTTAGTGAGCTGGTTCGACAAATAAAAATCTTATAGAAACCTAACGAATAGATGGCGAGCATGTAATATAAACGATATGTACTGTGGTTAAATAAGGAATTAGAAGTGAACCGAATTCAATAATATTTAAATGAAATAACCTTTCGCGAGGAGCGGAGCGAATTGACATAATAGATTTTATATAAAATATAAGAAGTAAATTCTTGGAGTTTAGGAAGTTAGATAAGAGTAAAGGGACATTAGGAGGGATCACGACGCCTAGTCGAGGACCTGGCAGTATAATACAGTAATATTAGTAAGACAATCAATAACTGAAAGATATCACACTACAGTTCAGTGAAAGAAATACGCCGTCATTAAGATAATATAGGAGTCTTATTAAATCAGTGTTAAAGCTACTATAGTCAGATTATTCTTATAGTAAATCCCTACATGGAAGTGATCAGTGTTATAATAAAGTGTTACAGCAAAATTATAGGCGACACTCACGCGTGAATTTGTTACGTAGGATTGCAGTATAAGTTAAAATTAAAGTTTCTTGAATAGTGTATTTAAATCTTCGAGTGATGAACTTTAGCCTGAGGGCAACTATACAGAATTATAACCACACGACAGACCCACAGCATGTTGCTAAAATCTTCAATTGTCCAGTAAATTAAAAAGTTCAACTAGAGGTGAAATTGTATTACTCCAGTGAAGAATTCCCTTCCTTCCCTAATAACTTCAAGTCATTAAAAACAATCCAAATTCCCTTAGATCCCTGTCCTTTGCTTTGCAACCAGAGAAATAGAAAACATCGAACTTTAGACTTCAAGAGCCGAGGCAGCTCAATAAAGTCATCTAATCATCTAATTAATAATTAGTATTAAAAATATAGAACATCTAACAAAGTCCACAGTAAATCTAATTAAATTCTCCAACATTAATACCCGTTCCAAATTGGCGCCCAAAGTGGAGCATTGAGACGACAAACACCATAAATACCCGTTCCAGCATTCAAGGATAACTGTTGAGCTGTGGTAATATGGATGTAAGGAATCGAAATAGGCATCAAACATTTGTATGTGACTGTTATAAGGATATTGTGAGACATCAAACCACAATCTTTAGCAGAGTCAATTAGGGTGGAACCTAGGAATCATTAATTTAACAAGTGCGTGTAGAAAGCCAACGGTGGAACATCTGACAATGACATTCTGTAATTACAGCTGCAGTTCGGGAAAGGGAGTATTAACGTTGTTATATTTAAAATTCAGGTAAATCCTTTAACTATATCTATAGTTGGATTTTTCTAGGATGTTTATTTGATGTATCCTTTAAGTTGCTCCATAATCCACGAAGTAGAACTAATGATAAATTATTTGTTTCCTTCGATTTTGAACTGTCGTTATTTTAGTAATCTCAAATCAAAGTGTAAACTTCCATGCTTTCCTCGCAACGCTATCAATTCGTTCGTCTCATGCTGGTTCTCCTTAATCTTCTGGCAATTGAAGTGAAACGGCTTCACACAGAAGCTACACGATATGCCGGACTGAAGTTCTTCTTACAAAACACACACAGTACTAGCAGGTAGAAAACACGTTCTCTCTCTCAATTAAGAATAGGCAGTTGCAGTGGAAACATCGTACAACCAGCGACTCGGGCAGTGACCTCTCAACTTATAAGTAGTCGGAAGTTTTCACGGCCGGAGTCAGACTTATAACTAGAAGAACCAATCACCGATCAAAGCGGAGATGCCCTGTCCTCCGAGTACACATCCCCTGCTCCAGCCGAACCAATCCCCTTCGAGCAGCCCGTATATAAATATAACACCTCCAGCTGGTATTTCAGTCGTGCCAGAACCTTCGCCCAGAAGACTCAGACCGCACCACTGAAGATGTCCTCCGCAGGTGGGGATGAAATGTTTGGACTCCTTGGCTCCAACAGGCCACGGCTTCCAAGCCCGGAAGAAACGTCTAGTTATAAGTCCTAACTTATAATTTCTTTATGGGGGAAAAAAAAAACGCTTTTGCACCATCTTTCTGGCTATTGTTGTACATTTTCTGTTCGTTGAGTACACTCACCGTCCATTTTGATTCTCATCATCATCAGGCATGTGATCACGTTCCTCGTCCCTGTCAAGCATAGGATTTCTAATAAAAAGTATACGGTCTTAGCTTCAATTATATATGGGTATGCATTATCATCCACATCATAAAGCGACCTGTCACTTCCTCCTTCCAGAGTGCGACCATTCAAGAAAAATCTTACGCCATCTCTTCCCCAGTCATTTGTCTCACCTGTTCATTCCTCCTCTTTTCAAAACTAGATATCCTAATCTCTAGAGTGTGTAGTTCAACTGAATCACACAATGATATCAATTAATCCTAGTCTCTGTTCGCATTCCATCCAACTCCACTGCCTATATTTTATTTTTCTGCCTTCTGTGTGACTGGAGACTTTTCTTCTTTGTTTGTCAGCTAATATTTTTGCTCCAAAAGCTCATTCAACATTTTTATCGAATCTCTTGCTTAAGTATCCTGTGATCTACATCTGCATAGTAGCTTCCAGCTCCATGGGTTATTGTTCGCAGATATTCAAATTGCTTTAAAATTTTAATGGTCCCTTGAAGTAATTTAATGTCTTTTGCACCTCTAATAACTATTTATTTTCACTAGGAGATTTCCAAGTTCAATTGCTTCCAAGAGCATCCTCATCTCAAATTTTGCATTCTCTTGACTTTAGACTGTCACAAAATGGTCGTCTGCAAACAACAAAGAATACACTGTTGCTTGTTCCACTAGTGTTCCCATGCCGACACACGATCGATTCCAGTAATTCAGTACATGCTGAAAATACGGGTGGAGGCATATTGTAACATTGCCTAAATCCTTTTGTTATTTAAATGAATTAAAAATCGTCTTCCTTATTTTCACCGGCCTAGTTGTTTCCACGTGGTCTTTTAATTAAAAATAATACAGAGGAATAAACATCAATTTGTTTAATTGTATGCATAAATAATGTATTGATACTGAATCGTAAATTTTTTCAAAAACAACGAATATTAAATGGATATCCTGTTCATTCCCATGTACATTTTTACTCAATTGTCTTAGCCAGAAAATATGAGATACATGATTTTCCTGGACTGAATTCTGCCTACTCTACCAAAACTTTCCCTTTTTCCTCCTTTTTCTAATCAAACTTTAGAATACTACTGAAATTTCTACTAATTGAAATCTTTACACCAATCCCTCTGTAATTACTTGGGTCTTTTCTATTTCTTTTCATATATAGGATGAATCAGAGATCTTTTTCCAGTGTTTTTATATAAGAAACCATGGTCACCGGTGGCTCAATACTGGGTAGTTTCATTTTGTAATAATTTAACCACCTTTGTAACTGCTTACTTGTAATATGATTGTTTCCAAACAAAACATATCATTTGACTGCTGTGGAGCGTGTTTACATTACTGTCCACCACCCAATTAATCAACTACTCATCACCTCCTGACAATTGCAATTATTTATTTTTAAGTATAGATAACCAAATATTACAAAAATGACATGAAAAAATCAAATCACACTATTTAAGTAAATGTTCAAAATGACGACCCCCATGATCTGGACAAACTTCACAGCAACGTCTCATATATGGTCTAGGATCCCACGAGATTAGCACATCGTCAGCGGCTGCTGTAGTTCATGTACCGAGAGTGCAAAAAATGTATACACACTTTCACAGTAGGTATCTATTTAATATATTTCAAAGTTGCACCGAAAAACAACAGTAATGTGTAGTATGATATTCTGTAAACAGATGTGACTCACATTACGTTATGCTAGTGTTGCTACAACAAAATGAAGCGAAGATTATCGTTTGAACAGCGGAAAGCAATTTTGAAGTGGTATTGTAAAACCGAGAGTGTTGTTGAAGTTCAAAGACAATGGAGACGTATGCACAGAACAGAATCGCCAACGCGAGTAACAATTGCACGTATTCGAGATAAATTTGAGACTCATGGTACTGTGTGCGATGTTCACAAGGGCAGATTTGGGAGACCTCGCACAGCACCCCGCACGGATTCAAAGGTACTGGATAGGAAAGAGGTCCGATTGAGTTTCCACCGCGTTCTCCGGATCTAATTCCGTTGTACTTCTATCTATGGGGAACTCTTAAGGATGTTTTATATCGTAGAAAACCAGCTACACTGACAGCACTTCGGGAAGAAATTGAAACGGCATATGCTGCAATCGCTGAGGACACTTTCGCAAACGTTGCTCAATCAGTAGTTCAACGTACTCAGAAGTGTAACGACATTGTTGGTGGGCATTTTGAGCAAATGTTGTAACTGTAAAAGTCCAAGATGATTAGTGCTCATCGTTTTCTGTTTGTGTGAATTTACTTTTGTTATGTTAACACAGTTTTTTTTCTTTTCTTGAAGTGTGTATACATTTTTGGCACCCTCTGTACTTTCGACAGGAGTCACTTACACTAAATTCTTCATGTGACCCCAGAAGGAAAAGTCCACGGGTGTCAGATCTGGTGATCGAGCTGGCCATGGAACAGAACCACCACAGCCAATCCATGCTTGTGTTGCATGCAGTGGTTTATACAATTCATGAGGCATCACTGTGAGGTTTGTTGTGATTATGGCGGTCGACATTTTGAACATTTTCTTTAAACAGTATAACAGTGTAATTTTTCATATCATTTCGGTAATGTTTCGTCATCTGTCCTTAAAAATAATGACGGTCTACAGCAGTCAAATGTTGTGTTTTGTTTGGAATCAATCATATTACAAGTAAGCAGATACAAAGATGGGTGAATGATGCTTAACCAACAGAGGCACCACAGCTGGTGAACACTGTTGATACATGAAATGAAATGATATATTCGGAAAGAATTTTTTTTTTTAAGGAAGGAAACGTTCCTCGCCTAAGTTTAGGGTACCTCCCCGGCATTTGCCAGTTATGAAGCCTGAGGAAAATGTGGAAATATCCTCAGCCAGGGAGGACGGTCTTGGCGAGATTTGAACCCCAAACCTCCCGCTCACGAGTCCGCGCCTTAACGACTCGGCACCCGTGGCGGTCACAAAGATGGCTGAGTTATTATAAAACGAAAAGAATGAAATTACGGTAATGAGCCACCGGACACCAAGTGCTCCTTATATCAAACACTCAGAAAACCTCCCTGACCAACTTATGAAAGTTTGTTGATAGAGTTCGGATTCGCCCAGTATATGACAGATATGTAAGGCAAACACAAACCTTCAGGGACATTGTCTCCCTCCAGAATCTGATTGAACATTTGAGTAAAGTGTCTTATTAGCTGGACAGGTCCATATTTTCATATTTCTAACACAGTTCTACCAGGACCACTAGCTTTATTTTGTTTTCGTCAATGTTTGCTTCACCTCTTCCTCTAAAATAAATTCTACAGGAATACAGTTTTTGGTAGTCTTTTTCTAATGCTCGGTAATTTTTATAGGTTTCATAGGAATACTGGGCAGATATCAGTTCTGAGTTTGGAAATATTCAAATTAAGATGGCGATTAATTAGAAAGACTCGTTTTGTCATAATATTATGTTGTGGGAATTGTGGAATGAGTATGAAAAATATGGAACCAAATAAAACGAATGATGATGACCACAGATGGTATAAAAAATTGCATTTATGTTTCCAGCAGTAAACATGGCAGCTATCCTACAACTTTAATAATGAGCCCGAACGCAATTAACCTACCGTGAACCCTGTAAATGTCAAAGGCTTGTAATTGTAACAGCCCTAGTAAATCAAGAGGAAGTCGATGCTAAGGAGGGTCTCTGGCGTCGCTCCCTGGGAAGATTCACACTCAAGGGATCGGCGGAGAAGCAAAGCAACGTTTCGCCTCAGGCCCTTAATTATTGGACTATCCGAGGAACAAACAGATAGGTGGCGTAACTGAAAAGCGTTAATTTAGATACAGACAGTGCTCTAATGTGTAAACAAGTTTCAAAGTGTTTCATCATAAGCATTCTATCATTGCAAGAACTAGTTCAGATTTCAGAAGCAGCACCAATACAAAATCTGCATTATGCTTTTTCATCAATATTTTCGTAGTTAACATCCCATAAAGTCGGTTCATGCTCATCATGGATTATCATTATTCTTATAATACTCTATTTTTCATGTTCATTTGATTAGGTACCTCCTTCGTAACTACCATCTTTATCGCCACCAGAGCTACAATCCCACTGTTTTGTTACTGTAGTTTTCTTAATGGTTATCGAGATCATTATAATATTTTTTCTCTTTGTCTTAACCCTGGTTGTCACTGCCATCACTAGTCTAATCATAAAACAGCTGCTTTTAGAATATTTTGCACATTTTATTCCTGTTCCAAACCACAGGCTATCACTGTATATGGGCGTTTCATGTTATTATCGCGCTACTCAAAAGATTAACCGTCGACTGCCTGGCAGTGTCGGTGTCAAATCTGCAGCATTGTCACACTTCCCTCGTTATTTTAACCAAACAGTTGCAGTGTTTCTATTACTGTTGTAATTACTATGAGATATGTTATTACTCTCAAGGCCTCCGCATATTCGAGACACGTGATAAAACCAACTAGCACCATAGAATTGGTCAAATAAACTAGAACATTGACAAAGAACAAAGAAAACAGAAAGACGTTGTAATTTTGTTTTTACTCCACTTGTAGTTATTTCTATGTTCCGTTGATTCATTGGCTAAAGAGATATCTTGATATGCAATCTGTTCTTCCCTAATTCCGTTAAAACCTATTAACATGTAAAATATTATATTCAACATTAAATTTGTCTGCCATACTTTAGACGAGGGCCAACCAGAAAGTAAGATTTCAACATTTAAATAGGATCGAAAAATGTTAGTATTTAATTGAAATTTACAGGATATTTCACAAATATATCAAACTATTTTTCAACGTAACCGCCGTCGAGATCGATACATTTCTTTAGTCGGGGCACCACATTTTGTATGCCAGTGTCATAGACCTCCGCCGCCAGCTCTTTCAGTCACTTCTTCACAGCTTCCTCGACCTCCTGATCGTTGGAAAAACGTTTCCCCACCCCAAAACTCCTTTAGTTTAGTGAAAAGGTGATAGTCAGAAGGCGTCAAGTCGAGTGAATAGGGGAAGTGGGTGAGAATATCCCATCCAAACGATGTCAGCAGCTCCTGTGAAACTCGGGCGGTTTGGGGCTTTGCGTTGTCATGCAGGAAGCTGACTCCCCGAGTCAGCATTCCCCTTCTGCGGTCCTGAATGGCTCTTCGGAGATTTTTATTTTTAGGATATTACAGTAACCTCTGTTTTAATGGTAGTCCCTTTAGGCATAATATCCACCAAAAGGACCACCTTACGGTCCCAAAAAGCAAACGCCATGATTTTCCCGGCTGAAGAGGTCGTCTTGAACTTTTTGGTGGCTGGATGACGCCACTGAAGTGATTGTCTTTTGGATTCTGGGGTTTAGTAACACATCCACGTCCATCCCCATGTCACTATAGAGTCCAGCAAAGCTTCTCTCTCCTGTGCAAAATGATCCAAAAATTCACGCGCGGCGATCACGCGTTTTTGACGATGCTCTGGTATGAGCATTCTGGGCCCCCATCTCGCACACACTTCTTGTAACCAAGTTTTTCCTACACAATATTACTAAGGAGACTTTGGGAAATGTCAGGAAATTTTTCGTGGAGGTCGTCAAGCGTCACACGGCGGTCATTTCGCACTTGTTCTTAAATTTTTGGCACAAGTTCATCAGAAATCGCTGATGGTCTCCCACTTCTTGCCTCGTCGTGATTATCAGTACGGTCTTCTATGCACAACCTAACCCACTTCGTGACGTGTTATCGTCTCATCACATCACTGCCATAAACTTCCACGAGCTTCCGATGGATATTCGCAGCGTATTGTTCTGCAAAGTCAAACAAGGGATGACCATCGGAAGAATTTACTGTGACTAACAAAATGGCTGACAAACACGCGGGATCAAAGAAACTAACCGTTAGGATCCACCCTATATGCCAGGTGCGCCAAATTTGAAACAAATAATTTTTCCCGGCATCAGGAGCCTTTGTAACCTAACTTTCTGGATGGCCCTGGTATTTAAAAAATGCATTAACTATACAATAACCATTCACAGGGTATACACTGTGTTCGTTGTCCAGTTCCTTCCCCATTAAACTGTTTGTCAAAATGCACTCATGGTAATATTAAAAATAATGAATGATTTTAGAAGCTTATACTGGAGTTCTTTTAACACAAGACACTTGAAATTCCATTATATAGGTAAATTAGTGCTTTTAACATTTTGTAACAATCCAGAGTTACCAATATTTGTATAATGCAGAACGCGATAATGATTTATCTATTTTAGCGGACATAACTGCATATTTAATCATCATTACATCATTTTTTACTTTTACATTTCTCATGGCGGTTTTTAAATCAGGCTATAGTGCAATTAATGATATTACATAATAGCTATTTACTGAGTTATTTGCTGAAGTAACCTTGTTGGCAAAGTGTAGCCGTGTCAGGCTGGAAGAAAATCAATAACAGTTGATGCCATCATTCCGCACGCCCAAATACTTACTATAGCTTCTTTGAGCGCAAGAAAATTACGTTTGTAAACAACAAAATAATGTTACATATAAAGAATATGTAATAATAAAAATAATAATTAATTTGTTATTTTACTGGCCAAAATATCTAATTACCACTGCCGAGATATTAGCAGCATTATACAGATTAAGTAACGTTTTCTTAGCCGCACTATTTCTTTGAAACAAGGAATATTTCGGAATGACTGGACTAATTTACCTTATAATTACTCATTTGTTTATATATATATATATATATATATATATATATATATATATTTTTTAACGGCTGTCTAAAATAGCACAGTTACATGTGTTAAAAGTAATTTTATTGTGTAAATAAAATAAAGTAAATTGTAAAACAGAAACAATTTCTTGTTTGCCAAATTGTTTGAGATGAATGGATGTTTTCGTTATCGGTGAGCTCAGAGCGGATTCCCACAAGAGCAGTTATTACATTAAATTGACAATTCTGCTTGAAACTATGTGTAGACCTTGAATCAACTGCGTTAACAAACACTATGCGATTAAACCAGTTGCTGGAAGTGTATATCGTAAGCTTTTTAGTTCTTGCGTAGAATGGCGCGTTTTCTTATAAACTGTTTTGGCCTCCTTTCATGTAATTACCGCTTGGCGATTCTTCTTGTTTTGATGCTGTAAGCTCAAGAACAAAGAGGTGGATGTAACCTCGCTTTAGTAGGCGACAAGTGCAGAGATGAAAATAAACTGAATGACTTTTTTTTTGGTTTGGTTTATTTATAGACGCTCTTTAACATCTCAGGTACATCATCAGTGTATTGAAAGTTGGTACATCCTTGTTACCTGTAAAAAATTGTTGGATATGAGGGTGAATCCATAAGTTTCCGGCCTCGTCGATAAGGATTATCGCCTTCACAAAATCCTCATCTGGTGTCACACCTTATCTGTTAAGTAAATAATTGCAGCTGTAACTTCCGCATAACTTCATCTACACACACACGCACGCACGCACTAACCTAAACTTAACCGGGTGAATCCAGGTTCACTGCGGCTCGCTACGGCCTTACTGCCTCCGTTCGACTCCTATTCGTAAATATGACTTGGTTAAATTGTGATAACGATAAAATTATATAACAGTTGGCGAATATGAAAAAATAAACGACAAACCGCTGAAAATAATGCGCAGAGCTGACCTGGTGGGGAAATATGGAAGACGACATGCTAACATGTTGGTATGAAATTTTACTATATTCATTATGTACCATCTAGTTACAAGTAGTAGTAGTAATACTAAGTAATAATAGTAGTAGTAATAGTAGTAGAAATAGTAGTTGTAGTAGTAATAGTAGTAGTAGTAATAGTAGTAGTAATAGTGTAGTAGTAATAGTAGTAGTAGTAATAGTAGTAGTAGTGGTAGTAATAATAGTAGTAGTAATAGTAGTTGTAGTAGTAATAGTAGTAGTAGTAATAGTAGTCGTAATAGTAGTAGCAGTAGTAGTAGTAGTTGTAGTAGTAATAGTAGTAGTAGTAATAGTGATAGTAGTAATAGTAGTAGTAGTAGTAATAGTAGTAGTAATAGTGATAGTAGTAGTAATAGTAGTAGTAATAGCAGTAGTAATAGTAGTAGTAGTAATAGTGATAGTAGTAGTAATAGTAGTAGTAGTAATAGTGATAGTAGTAATAGTAGTAGTTGTAGTAGTAATAATAGTAGTAGTAATAGTGATAGTAGTAGTAATAGTAGTAGTTGTAGTAGTAGTAATAGTAGTAGTAATAGTAGTAGTAGTAATAGTAATAGTAGTAGTAGTAGTAATACTAGTAGTAGTAATAGTAATAGTAGTAGTAATAGTAGTAGTAGTAATAGTAGTAGTAGTAATAGTAGTAGTAGTAATAGTGATAGTAGTAATAGTAGTAGTTGTAGTAGTAGTAATAGTAGTAGTAGTAGTAATAGTAGTAGTAGTAATAGTAGTAGCAGTAGTAGTAGTAATAGTAGTAGTATTAGTAGTAATAATAGTAGTAGTATTAGTGGTAGTAGTATTAGTGATAGTAGTAGTAGTAATAGTAGTAGTAGTAGTTGTAGTAGCAATAGTAGTAGTAATAGTAGCAGTAGTAATAGTGATAGTAGTAGTAATAGTAGTAGTAGTGGTAATAGTGATAGTAATAGTAGTAGTACTTAGTAGTAGTAATACTAAGTAGTAGTAGTGGTAGTAATAGTAGTAGTAATATTAGTAGTAATAATAGTAGTAGTAATAGTAGTATTAGTATTAGTAATATAGTAGTAGTAATAGTAGTAGTAATAGTAGTAATAGTATAGTAGTAGTAATAGTAGTAGTAGTAGTAATAGTAGTATTAGTATTAGTAATATAGTAGTAGTAATAGTAGTAGTAGTAATAGTAGTAGTAATAATAGTAGTGGTAGTATAGTAGTAGTATAGTAGTAGTAATAGTAGTATAGTAGTAGTAGAGTAGCAGTAATAGTAGTAGTAATAGTAGTAGTGGTAGTATAGTAATAGTAGTATAGTAGTAGTAGTAGTAATAGTAGTAGTAGTAATAGTAGTAGTAGTAGTAGTAATAGTAGTAGTAGTAGTAGTAGTAGGAGTAATAGAAGTAGTAGTAGTAATAGTAGTAGTGGTAGTATAGTAATAGTAGTATAGTAGTAGTAGTAGTAATAGTAGTAGTAGTAGTAGTAGTAATAGTAGTAGTGGTAGTATAGTAATAGTAGTATAGTAGTAGTAGTAATAGTAGTAGTAGTAATAGTAGTAGTAGTAGTAGTAGTAGTAGTAGTAATAGTAGTAGTAGTAGTAGTAGTAGTAGGAGTAATAGAAGTAGTAGTAGTACTATTTATTAAAGTGGCACTGTTACAATGCAAAACAACTTCAACAAGCTCATGGGTGCATGTTTTTATGATACACTTGCTTTACTACAAGATATTACATTAGGTATTCATAATAAGATATAAAATATTTATTTAGCAATAAAAATAAACACAAAGTAAATAAAAATAAACAAATAAAATTAAAATAATACATACTAGAAGGATAATTTTTAAAAATAAAAAACACATATAAAATATAAATAAATATCATTATGGATGACACAACTGGATTCAGTCAGTTTGTTTCCCCCAACGCACCGTTTAAGTGCGTGTTACTGCGAACTCAAAAATGTTCATACTGTTATCCTGTTATTTTAGGTAAGTTAGTAAGTACGCTTGAAACTGTGCGGCATCCTAAAGGAAATTTCATTGTGAATTTCGCCCTAGTTTGGCACATAGTTTATATTTAATAATTCGGAAATAAAACGAGTATTAGCCAACCTGTAGAAAAATAAAAATTGATATACAAATTGTTACATACAAACATAAATATCTTAAAACTGGTTTCTAAATTGTTCTCACCTGATTCTGCTGTCACAGTTAAATTATATATTTTTAAAAATCAGCACTTCGAATTTACCAGATTAAATTTTTAAACATTTTATAGCCAATATAATTTAAATTTTATATATTGGTAATCTCAAAAGATTAAAAAAGTGTGTTATATTCACACCCTTTTGGACCGCCACGGGTGGCCGAGGTCGTTAAGGCGCGGGAGGCCTGGGTTCGAATACCGCCAAGACTGTCCTCCCTGACAGGTTTTTCCCAGGTTTGCCTCAGTCCTCATAAATGACAAATGCCGGGGAGGTAACCTAAACTTAGGCCTGGAACGATTCCTTCCTAAAAAAATCCTTTCCCAATGTTTCATCTCATGTATCATCAACGCCTGTGGTGCCTCAGTAGTAAAAACGGAAGTCAAACACTATTCAGTCATTATACCCTTTTGGCTAAGGGTGTGCATATAACGAACAGAGGGGGTGTGCCCAATACGACCTTGCCCATTATTTTAAGTACCAACTTACATAATATCGGAATATAGACGGCTAGACGCGTTTTGTTGTTGCCCTTTGTGTTACTTGCTGGTCTCTCACCTTCGCATTGTCCTTCAAGCGGCTTCTAGCCTCTGCAGATGTTTTTTGGCTTCCGCCTTCCTCTTACTAGTCGACAAGTTAATGAACTAAACTTTCCCAACAGTCTTCTAGATAGCTAGGAGGCAAATCTCTGTGCCCTTATACCTGAAATGGTATGGGCTATCCAGAGCAAGGAAAAGTGCAGAAATTCTTGTAAAAAACCGAATTAATGTTGCGTATTGTAATAGTAACTTAGTTCTGTTTATATCTCAATCCCGTATGCACTCGGATATTACAGCGATTATGGCTGTAGATCTGAGGCTAACTATGTTATTTTAAGCAGTTTTGGTATTTAACTTAAACGTTTAGAAATATAAATTAGTACCGGTCAACAAAAGTCATTGATCTGAAAAACAGTGACCTTTATTTATATCCATATATTATTTATTCATTATTTTTCCAAACATTCCCAAAAGGTGATTAGAAACATCTCTTAAACTTTTACCATAACGAGGTTAAAATTGTAATATTTAAATTCCACAATTTTAAGAGATATTGTTTCTATCAACTGTCGACTAGAGATCTAATTACACCATTACAGCAGAGCGGCGATTATTTAAAAAAAAATGTCGATTTCGTAAAAGAGACACCTGTTACAGCGGGGTATTACAAACAGGTCTTTTGAGTTCATAGCCCTCACATAAATGTGTAATCAAGATTAAACAATTGAGGCGTGCTTAGAATGTAAACAAATGAGGAATGGCGAACGTTTTTTTTTTTATTTTTATTTTAGACGCTTTGGGGAAACTGTTTTTGTGTTTTATTGCATTAAATAACAACAGGGATTGCATATTTTGTTACTTGTTTACATTTTGCAATCCAGGAATAAACACGCGAAACTATTTGTCAAAAAACAAGCAGTTTTGGCACAGCCGGCATGCTAATTGAAGTGAATGTATCACGTTTTAAATAAAGAGGAGAGGAAAATAGAACGTAATCATCTGTGTAAAATCGGTTTCTGTCAATTACTGGAAAAAAGATGTGGATCACAGAAATGAAATAGACGAATAAGAAACGATTCATGGTGCAAATATTCCCACGGATGTAGACTGGACTGGCTGGGGTAGAGGAGCACACTTCGGCACTTCAACCTTGCTCACGGTTGCCCGTTTACGCCTATGCTTCTAATCGGGAGGAAGGGATGAGGTAAGGGAGACCAGGATCAATGAGTAAGGACTGAAGCAGTCGGGGTTTCTAACATGTTTTCAGACCGTGTCTCCCACTTTAAGGAGTTGAAGCCCTTCATAAGTCTCGTTTACATTACCAGCAGCCAAGGAAGAACCCTTTACAAAGCGCAAGCCACCGTCACAACGCACCAGCGTCACTTTCCCCCTTGCAATTTGGACACTGTAACAGACCAACAGAATTAAATGAAAATTCGTGGAGTGTAATTATCTATCCCAGCATTTGCCCAAGTGACCATAGAAAACCACGAAAATCCGTTGATCAGGATAGTCGGATGTGAGTCCCAAGAGCTGCGAGGGTAGGTCCATAAGTTTCCGGCCTCGCCGATAAGGATTGTCACCTTCACAAAATCCTTATCTAGTGCCATATTTTATCTGTTAAATAAATAATTACACCTGTAATTTCCGCTCCGCTGTGTTCAGTTGTTCAGATATAGTTGCATAAAGAAGGGTATGTGTAGAAGATTGTGACATGTTCAAAATGGAGTATCGAACTGTTATTAGGCTCGACCCATTCGAAAAAGTTTGGCGCATTCTTTTGCGGTAGAATATGAGGGGGATGCTTCCCCATTTACACCGTCCAATCGCTGTTTAATTTCATTTGGTGTAAGTTCTTATTTTATGAAGAACTTAATAACAGCTCGAAACTCCATTTTGAATATTGCAAATCTTCTACACATGACAACTATATCTGAACAATTGAACACAGCACAGCGGAAGTTACAGCTTCAATTATTTACCTAACAGATAAAGAATGACACCAGATAAGGGTCCGGAAACTTATGGACCTACCCTCGCAGCTCTTGGAACTCTCTTGGCTCTTATGAGCCTACTCTCGTATACCGTCAGTTGCCGTGTAGACAGCTCGGGCGCGCGTTACAAGCCGGTTTCCACACCTCTCTATTAATCACGCCGACTCTAAAAATATATTGAGAAGGCTCTGTTATGAATTAAATAGGATTCCTTTAGTTAAAATTACCATAACAGTATTGCTTTTCAAGTATCTGGAATTAATTCTGCAAAATATATTAAAATATAGCATTTAGGTTATTATAACTGAGTATAAAAAGAAAAAAAATATTTAAAATGTCAGATTAAGGTTTTTAAAGTCTTGGTTGTAGAACAGTCATTTTTCGGTAGAAATTTACATCTATAATAATGTATCGCATTCAGGTTTAGTTGCTATATTTCATCGATTCAAATGTTTTGTGAAATTTTGCGATCAGGTTTACATGACAGTTACCTCTTAATGGTATCTTCAAAGTGAAGGGAATAATCAGAATTTGAATTACAACTGCAAGCTTGCCAATACTCATTCGCTTGTTTGTACGTGCCCCATTTTAGTGTCAAACATTCATAGCAAAAATGAATTTCCTCAGAAGCTCTTGAGAACCAATTATCCGCTTTCTCTTGTGTTTGGGGAATTCAACATTGACATTTCAAAGCATTAAACTAAAGCAGGCTGGAAGCAAGATATATGATCCCATAGATATCTGTAACCAATACCAGATCATGAATAGTGCACGTTTCTTCAATATATGATGTTATTGGGAGCATCTTCGCAAGATAGTCTTCTCATCTTAGATCACTCTTTCCTAAAATATAATATATTCTAATTACTTTTGCTTTTAAGTCTTTTTCTCATCTGATACTTGATGATAATAATACATTCTTTACAGTTAATTTTTGTTCTTCTTAATCCTCTCGCTTCTATCTTTTGTTAACATAGCAAAAATAGATTACTTAAAATGTCTTGAAATCACTTACCCTACATTTTTACATTTCTTATTTCGTAGGATTATGGAGAAGGTAAAGAATTGGAAAGAAAGAATGATATTTGAAAAATTCGAGTCACGGTGCAGCGGTATTTATATAAGGAAATCGGGGTTAATGAAAATTATATGTATGTAGAGTGGAGGGAAGGATTTTGGAAGAAGGAAATTTGAATTGTTAGGTTTTGGTTGTAATCTCAAGGGTAAATAATTCCTTCCTCTCCGACGATGGTTATCGCTGTCTTACAGTTTTGCCACGGCTGTTGAGACTCTGGTGCTGGATACTTTTATGATTCTATGACCATAGAGGAAGGAATCTTGGAGATTAATAATATTTTTGTTATGGAAGATGACACCATTTATTGTTCATACACTATTTCAGTATTGCACTTAACAATAAAAGGTCGTCCACTTAATTCCTGCAATACTAATTATCACTTTCCATTAATTGAACGGAACTGAGAAAGCCCTTCCGCTGACACTGCCTCGCTGAAAACTCTTGCCAAAACTGACTGTGGGTCGCAAAATTGCAAACTAAATAAACATGGTCTTCGTGACGTTTTCCATGTAGCGGTTGGCTTCCTTCCTTCGCGAGGTTAAAGGCCTGTCTTTTCAACCCTGCAGTCGCCAAAGGTTTTATAGTGTCTCCCCTACTTAAGAAATTCTCTAACAGAGTAGCAATAAACTTCTTGCTCAAGGATTCTTTACAAATATTACAACAGGCTACAGGAATTCCCAGGTAAGATTTTATGGTTGGAGTAGTTTTCTGCGCCCTGGCAAGAAAATAACATTTTAGATACAATAGTTCAACACTTGTACAGGAAAATGACATTACATATGGCTATAAGGAAGTTACATAAACTTACTTGTTATAATTACTCTAATTAAATATGAGGATAGCAGCCCATAAATATCACCTCAACGGCTGGGATTCGAATCACGGATCTTCGGCCTTCCGTGCCGACTAACTAACTGATCTGCCTTGTCCTCCAAACACGAACCTGAACCTCTCTCTTTTGATTCTATACAGAGAGTAACAAAAGGGCATGTCAAAACTTTGGGAAAACATTTTTTGCTTATAAAGAATGCAAATAAGTTACATGAACATGAGTCCGGAAATGCTTTATTTCTTTGTTAGAGCCCTTTGTTTACAACTCTGCTTACACGGTGTAATGTACAAGCTATAACTGCCCTGTTCCACAAAAGAACAGTTGCTTAATACGTAAATATTTGTTTTTACCTCTGGTTAAATGGGCTGAGGGCGTTGTAACTACTCTTAGTTCCTGGATTGACCGTTGTTGTGGTCGTTCTGTATACCACATAGTCCGCTTGTTATGCTACTCATTTCATTGCCCCACATAGCACCGAGCACGTAGTGTCAGTTCTGTGTGTTTACGGACCTCGTTTCGGGCACAGTAAAACGTACTAAAATACAAAGTTGCCAATGCACAAAGTCTTCGTGCTCGTATTCTGCAAGGCTGCCAGACATCACGAGATACTGCAGAGATACTTCAGCGCATCAGGAGTCCATGCGACGACGACGGTTACTCCCACACAGGTCGATGTACTCAGCGGGCTAGCGGTTGAAAGTCTCGCTAAGATTTTGTTCACACGCCCAGGGAAGGTTCTACCCTTTTAAGAAGTCTTTTGTCCATGACTTTGGAAGGCGAACCTTTTTTATGTCGTTATGATCTTTATGACTGCGTTTCCGCAGAGCGGCTGCCTAAGGACGGTTCACCAGAAGACTTTCCAGCTACGATTTCTGTGCCTTCCTTACATAGTGAGAATAATTACACTATGATTATGTTGATACCATATATTGATTCGTTACAGGATCGAATGTACCAGCGTCAGTTATGCTGGTGCGATGTGGTGGTAGCTTGCGCTTTGGAAGCGACACTTCTGAGGGCTCGAAGTCCTCCTAAGGAAGTGCTCCTTCTGCTTGAAACTGTTTTATCTGGACACAATGTTTGAGACCCGTTTGCGTCCATGCATGTCTGTCCGGTATCTCCTTCATCCCTTGAGCAAGGCTCAAGTGCCGAAATACCCTCCTTCGTCACTAATAATCCAGTCCAATACTTATGTGCTTGTATTAGAAACGCACACAAGATTACCAGCTCCACCTAATATTTTGTGAATGACGACATAACGCAACTACAGAGAATGGTTTACAGTTGAGCTGCATTATTTTCTGACGAGATATGTTAATAGCGTCTGAAAACACCAAATAGAGCTTACAGTGTCTTTTCAGCATCGTTGGTCATGAAATGTTTGTTGTAGCATTCCTAGTGACTTTATCACTAGTCCTTACTTATTTTGAAGGCACAGTTGCAAGTAAGGCATGTTGTCATTTTGTCAGCTATGACTTGCCTGTACGCTTGAAAAATGTATCTCTCGATGTAAGCGTAGAAATATGGTTCAAGTATATAACACACCTTTTAAGGCAGATACCGAGATAGATGGGTTGGGCGAGCTGGGCTCGTCCTACATTACACCATTGGATTACTATAGCCAAAGAGAGTATGATGGAAAGAACACTGCAAGTTTTTGGCACTGTTACATGTAGGCAAATGTTGGAGAAAGCCTCCGAAAAGTAATTATTAAGTGATTAGATATTATGGGGGTAATTTTGAGCACTTACTCGTAATAAAATAGAGAAAAATAATAATTTTGTTTACTATTGTTCATGTTAATAATAATAATAATAATAATAATCCTTATCTGGTACGTCTCATTTCAAACGCCCAGTTACTTCTCAACATTGAACTTTATAAAAATGACATAAACAAAACTTACTTAATTTGTTGAGAAATATCAGAATATATATATAATGATTATACCACCGATATATTTAAAACTTTGAAGTTTGCCACTCCCGCAGCCCTATGATGGCTCAGTGTTTCCATGAAGCTATGCGAAAAGTTTGGAAAAAGTTAACTTTTAGTTCTATTCTCCATTTTTAGAGATTTTAGTTTAAACTCTATAAATAGACCATTTTGTATGTAACAAGGGTGCCAAATAATATATACACATTTTCACAGTAGATATCTATTTAATATATTTCAAAGTTGAACCGAAAAAAATAGTAATTTGTAGTATGATATTCTATAAACAGATGTGACTCACATTATGATAGCGTTGCTATGTGACAGGTAAATTAACAATGAGCAAATGTAGCCAACATTATCCTGTGATGTTCTGTAAACAGATGTGACTCACATACATTATGCTAGCGTTGCTACAACACAATGGAGCCAAGATTATCGTTTGAACAGTTGAAAGCAATTTTGAAGTGGTATTGGAAAACGGAGAACATTGTTGAAGTTCAAAGACAATGGAGAGACGTGTGTACAGAATAGAACCGCCAACGCGAGTAACAATTGCACGCATTCGGGACAAATTTGAGACTCATGGTACGGCATGCGATGTTCACAAGGGCAGATCTAGGAGACCTCGCACAGCAACAAGCCCCGCGTCCTCGGCTATGGTTTTGGAACGTTTTGAGCACTCACCGCCGAAATCTACAAAGCCAATGTGCACGTGAGACTGTGATTAGCAGAACCAGCGTATGTCGTATTATTAAAACAGCAAAGTTGAAAGTTTTCATCCCAAGACTTTTGCATGCATTAAATGAAGATGGCCCTGACCGGAGAGTGCAGTACTGTGAGTGGTTTCGGAACATGGTGCAAGGCCTTCGAAAGGAAATTTGTTTATCCGATGAGGCACAATTTACGTTGAACGGGACTGTTAACAGGCTTAACTGTGTCTACAGGAGAGCAAACAATCCACATGTTATTTTGGCAAAAGCTGTTAATTTACCTGGAATTAATGTTTGGTGTGGGTTGTCATCTAGGGGTCTAATGGGACAATTGTTTTTGAAGGAACAATAATTGGCCCATTGTATCTGAACATGATACATACATCCGTCTTACCCGCCATTCATACACTCTATGGAATTGAGGAATTTTACTTACAACAGGTTGGTGCACCACCACTTTACCATCGAGATGTACGTGCGTACCTTGATAACAGTCTTCCAATGGCATATTTGGAAAAAAAAAATTAAGGAAGGAAGCATTCGAGGCCTAAGTTTAGGTTATCTCCTCGGCATTTGCTATTTATGAGAACGATTTTTTCAGGAATCGAACCTCATCCAGACCTTCCACTCACGATTCCGTGTTTTAACAATCTTGGCCACCGGTTTCAGTGTATAAAACGTTAATTAATACATCTAATTCCATGTAGTATAATTATTTTAAATCCGTAAATAGGTGCGGAAATTAATTCTTTATCCTACAGTAGTGTAAATTTTTCATTATTAATTATACTTTTTCTAACGGATAATGGGCCTTACATTCTTGTTCTTTTAAAGCTCTTGGCCTCTTAATCAACGTACCGATATTCATTTGTTTTATTTCGCACACCTTCATTTGTTCCGAAAAGCACTAGCTTCCCGGAAAGTGTTGCACTTAAAGGTTTCAATTTCAAGTAGGCTAGCGACAAAGTACGGCTAGAAATGTCCACTGAATTATACACATACGACGAAAGTCTGCCCTCCCGCTGCCGTCTCGAATGTTACTCTCCCCACATATCCAAATTGAGTTAGGGAAACTGCAACTTCCAAGAAGCGTGTTGAAAAATGTACGCTAAGTGCTTTTAAGGGTATTGTGGACATGTCATGTAAGCGTCAGTCAAACTTTTCCTAAAGAGAGAGCAACATTTATCTGCAAGTTTTTGATGTCCTATCTCTATTTTATTTCTTTCTTAAATATTCATCTGTATAAAATTATATCTATTTTTCAAGACGAGATATTTTTTTCGTTCTTTTTCTGAATTTATGCTTCTTTTCTAACACATCCATCCCCCCTTTTTTCACTTGAAATTCGACACTTTTTTAAACTTCGTGCTCTTTTTATATTTCTTTAGTTTTATTTAGTATTTGTAATTTTTCGTGCCTTTGTGTATGCGAGGGGAATTGTATAAGTAAAGCAGCACATTCCTTATCTTTCAAGTCTGGCTTTATTTTAGTTGGTTCTTCAATTCTTTGGTTATAGAGTGCCATTTTTATAGCGCATTATTGTTGGATATTGATATTGGTTTGGAAGAGCTAGTACAGCCATCAAATGTGCAAAGGGTGTGGAATAAAGTGAAAGCAAGGAATGATGATATAGAGAAACAAGAAATATTTGGTAGCCTAAGAGATTCTAATGTACTATAGGAGTTTTGAGAAATGTTGGGACAGGGAAAAATACATTGAGGTTTGTGAGAAATGGGAAGGAAGGGTGTGGCATGGGCAAGAACACGCAGTCGTTTTCGATATAGGCTTCTGTGAGTGGGGGAGGATTTTGTCGATTTAATTGATGATTGCTGGATTGTTGTCGATTTCCTCTTCCCCTGCTGCTTATCGAATGCTGCAGTGCCAAGCTAGCCTCAGTGGATTGCTGGAATTTTATGACCCTCACAGGCTCATGGGAGAGAACTAGGAATTATCCACAAGACGAACACGAATTGTAAAGCTTACATAACACAATTTATTTATATTTAAGTAAGTTTGTCCTTCAAGAGCCGCCTTTAAGTTTTTAGAAAATTGTTGAGTGTGTTTGCAATTAGCGCGCTGAATTCTAGTCTATCACTGCCCGGTCAGTACGAATCTTTCACTATACCACGGTCCTTCTCTTTGTACACTATTTTAGATCGAGCTCCTTGTTAACATTTAAGTCTTTCTCCTCCAAAACTGTCCGGTCGACTCCCTGGCTACACTTTTCTGAATAGGTTTGAATAGGTTTTTATTTTCATAAGTAGGCCTGGGCTGGTACAGAAGGGCCCAGCCTTACAGGCTATAATATAACAGTGAGTTTTTATAATTAATTGTTTTATATACATAATTGGGGGCTTATTTAACGCCCATACAAAACCCTTCATGCGGGTTTGAGTTCTCACAAAGGTTTTTTTTTTTTTTTTTTTTTTTTTTTTTTACACTTATGTACACTATTTACATATTTACAGTATGTACATTATTTACATTATTCCACCGCCATGCCTTTTTTTTTTTTTAAAAAAAAGTTCGTATACGTTTATGTTTCCTATGGGGGGGCTCCCCCCTCCCTATATTAGAAACGTAGGTGTTGGCGTAGCGGCGAATTCTTTCCCACGTACGCCTGGCCCGTAGCTCAATGGCTTGTTCAACTGTGGGCATGCCCGTCTCTTCGTGGATTGTTTGGTTTTTTGTGAGCATGGGTGCCCGCAGAGCCTTTCTGAGCGAGATATTTTGTATAGTTTGTAATTGTTTTAGGGCCGACTTGGACGCGTGCGCCCATGCCACGCAGGAGTACAGCGTCATAGACAAAATAAAGGATTTGTACAGGATGATCTTACTCTTAAGACTTACCGCGTAGAATGGGCGCGCATAGCTTCAGTCGCTACCTCCCTCTGTTGGCCACATCTCTTAGGTAATTGCTCCAAAGCAGTTTACGTTCCATGGAGACCCCTAAGTATTTAATTTGCTGACGACAGGGCAAGATCTCTCCAGCGATCGTTAAGTCGATCTCAGGAAGGTGCCACACTTTTCTGCGTCTGTTTTTCCCTGTGTTACTCTGCGTAATGTCATTGCAATTTATGACACCCACAAGGTTCCGTGGCGTCAATAGGTTATAATTGCCTGGCCTGTCGTGAAACTTTAACAAAAACCAACCCTCCTGTTCGTTCATACAGTAACTAATAACCTGACCCAATCTGTTTTCCAAATTCTTAAAGAAGACCCTTCACGTACAAAGCCTGTTACAAATACAAAAGATACATGGAATCATCTGTTTCTTTTCGTCCCGTTCCCTTAACACACTGCCTGCCTTAGGTCCAAAAGCTTTGTAAACAAGTTGTTTTAATACTCCAGAAATACGTAAAATGACTTAACTGATATATACACATATAAACTGTACAAATTGATTATAATAAGACTTATAGTACATATAATTAATTATGCTAATACCAATAATATAAACATGGAAGTTGAAGCCATTTTATATTCTCTCAAACAGGAACGATGATGGGGTAAAAGTTGACAAAGAATTGTGCCCACTTTGTGGTAAGGTAGACAAGACCTGACTGTATATTAGAATATACAGAAACCGAAGAATGGAGAGAGGAAACATGCAACAAGAAGTGGAATAATTCGGACATTCAACTTTTTTAGAATCAGCTGAAAAGAAATTATTAATCAGTTGGGAAATTATGTACGGAAAGTAAGAGAAAAGTGCTGGAGAAAAGTGATCAAGGAAAAGCAAGATATTTAATGGTGTTTAACGCCCGTTTTTACTACTGAGGCACCACAGGCGGTGGACACTGATGATACATGAAATGAAATGATATATTGGGAAAGGATTTATTAAGGAAGGAAACGTTCCAGGCTTTAGTACCTCCGTACCCCCAACTTTAGTACCCCCAATGGTACCTCCTCGGCATTTGCCATTTATGAGGACTGAGGAAAACCTGGGAAAAACCTCAGTCAGGAAGGACGGTCCTTGTGGGATTCGAACTCCAGACCTCCCGCCCACGAGTCCATGCCTTAACGACCTCGGCCACCCGTGGCGGTGAAAAGGAAGAAGGTAATAAAGTAACAATGAGGGAAGATGGTCACCTTCAGGGAAGTATTTGTAAAGTTCACTTGATACCTGGTGAGAGTGATGTAGGATCCATGTACATAACACCCGGGGTGTTAGTTGTATAGGATTCGAAATTAACAAGCACCCAATGATCAAGGAAATATTGTAAATGTGTAGAAATAATAATAAATATCCATTCATATAAAGCAGCAAAAGAGATTTTACTATGGCGGTTCATTAAAATAATGATGAATATACTCAAGTAGTCGAATTGTCTAGACAGTTTAGTCTAAGATAGTTATGTGCATATTGAAGTCTATCTCACTTAAAGATAGATAGTTCCCTAGTCAGTTGACCATCATTGACGTATTTTCCACTCGTTTTATCATATATGTGATTTGCTATGTCCTGCTCCATCAGATTTGGGTTAGGTTAACTACTTACTAGGACCTTCGCAGTCTTAAGATCCTTTTTAATTCATATCTAGGATAATAATCCAAAACTGTTGAAAATAAATTACACTTAAATAAGCAAAATTTAATTGGCAATCAGTTTTATCATATACTTAAACTGGAAATAATTACAGTTGTAAACAGTCAGACAACAGAAGAACAAAAAAAAAAAAAAAAAAAGACTGTTCCATACAATTGATTTCATACAAGTTTTTACCCACTAACTCTCGAAATACTAACGTTGATTACATTCACCATCTTCATCGCCGACTCCTCGCTGGAAGAATAAATAATGGAAGGAAAACTCAAAAATCAATTCTCCATTTATTTATGTTGTTGGAAAGATTGGTTTTATTATTTCGATTCTGTGAGTTATTGCACCCGTTATGTTGTCGCCTGAAACAGTATTAATGAGACGCCGTCCCTAATTAAAATAATATTAAATGTTAACATGATCAATTCCAAATATGATAATTAGTATTACGGTTAGTGTGTACAATTTATGTATATTCATGCTAGTTGTTAAGTTATTTAGGCCTTGTATGTTTTTGTGTATTTTTTGGGTAACAGAAGAGAAAGTCTGGCGACAGACCTTTCAGAATAGATGCCAGACAACATAGAGAGGGTGAATAAGTTTTGTATAATAGACAAAGAACAGATGACCAGGATCGTCTTTGTATTTGGTGTGTTTTGTTATAAGACTTCTTTTGTATAAGAAAGGGTCGCCTCTCTAGAGTTTCTGTTAACTTTCATTTTTAGTTAGCCTAAAGAAGGGGACCTTTGCAGAATAGAATGTGAAAAAAGGCAGATTTCTACACTTGTTTGAACCATAAGGGAGAAAAGGAAATCAGGTGAATAGGAAGGCCAAGGGCAGGTCCGAAGCTACAGGGCAGTAAGTGTAGAGCCGTCAAGGAGGAGAGAAAGAATCGGCAGTCCCTGAGTAGAGGAAAGAGTCGAGTGATATTGAAGAGTAGATAATTGTGATCCGGGAGAGTAAATTTTAATATAAAGAATAAATACTTTTGAACTAACCAAAATTAAAAGATGGAAACTGTTGCGATAGACAATTAGTTGATTAGAGGGAAAGTAATAATAAATATCGTCCAACAGAACTTAGAAAGGCGATCTTTTACATTGAACTAGTGACAAGAGGAAATAAATAGCGTCATCTTCAGTCTTGAACTTTGCTTTCTTATTCCCTATTTCCCGACAATTTCCACCCGTTAACCTGAACAGGTAACGAAACATCCAGCTGTACAAAAATACAAGTAGCTAGCCGGTGGCACCGAGACGACGCATCGAGAAGCGGTGGGGAGAGAAGAACTTCATTGTATTTCGCAATTCAATCAAAATTAATAAACACCATCATCCATTGTCAACCCTTCTTTCATATTTTCTTCCCCCAATATAATCGCTTCACGCCTCATATGAGTAATTTCTGTATTTGGTTTCGTTAATGTTGGGTTTTTGCAAATGGTTTTCCCAATAACTGACTTAGAAACCAATATCATTGTTCCTTTCGTGATCGTTTATTTAAAAAATGTGACTAACATAAATGCTAATGACATCCTGTAGCTGGAGGGTGACTAAAACATTGAGTGAATGTTATTCTTGTAATGGAAATTATATAGAAACAAAAAGAAATTGACATGTGGTTATGTTATATTTAACGTTACTGTTAAATGTCAGTAAGTTGATCACCACCACGGTGATCGAGGTCGTTAAGGCGCGCACTCTGAGGTAGTATTTATGAACTGCCACCCTCATATTTAATTAGAGTAATTATAGCCAGTAATTTTTTGTAACTTTCTTATAGCCATGTGTAATGTCATTTTCCTGTACAAGTGTTGAACTATTGTGTCTAAAATGTTATTTTCTCGCAAGTGCGCAGAAAATTACCCCAGCCATAAAACCTGACCTGGGAATCCCTGTAGCCTGTTGTAGTGTTTGTAAAGAATTCCTGAGCATGGTGTTTATTGCTATTCTGTTAGAGAATTTCTTAAGCAGGGGAGGCACCATAGAACTTTTGGCGACTGCAGGGATGAAAAGAAGGCCGATAACCTCTTAAGGGAAGAAGCCAACCGCTTGAGTCGGTTCTACATGGAAAAAGTCTCGTAGTTTATTTAGTTTTGTAACTTTGAGGCCCGCAGTCAGTGTGGCAAGATTATTCAGTGGGGCAAGGTCAGTGGAAGGGCTTTTTCAGTTCCGTTCAATTAGTGGAAAAAGATAACTTAGTTTTGGAAGAGAATTAAGTGGACGACCTTCATTGGTTAAGTGCAATAGTTTATGTACAATAGTGTATGAGCAATAGATGGTGTCATCTCGACAGTCGTGGCAAAACTGTAAGACAGCGGTAACCATCGTCGGAGAGAAAGAAAGAATATCATTATCCCTGAGAATCCACAATCAAATTTCCTTTTTCCATAATCATTCTTTCAATCAATCCATTACATATTTAATTACCTCCCCCAGCTTTATTTAATACTGCTGCAATTCGTGACGTCTGGAGTTCGAACCCCGCCAGGACCGTCCTCCCTGCTGAGGTTTTATCCAGGTTTTCCTCAGTCCTCATAACTGGCAAATTCCGGGGAGATACCCTAACATAGGCATGGAACGCTTCCTTCTTTTAAAAAAATTCTTTCTTTCCCAATATATCATTTCATGTCATGTATCATCAGTGTCCACCGCCTGTGGTGCCTCAGTAGTAAAAACGGGCGTTAAACACCATTAAAAAAAAAAAAGTAAGTTCATCATACCGCATACGACTAGTTACATAGTTAACTTCCAATAGGAAAATTGAACGGGTTTTATTCTCTGTTTAGAACATACCCACTCTTTTTCTTCTGTATTTCCAGGGATTGGGTATATCCCGTTCCATGCCAATTCCTTAAGGTCAGTAACAAAGCGAAAGTGGGGGGATCATATTTTTCCTTTTAGTACCGTTTTAATATTTGGAATTTTCTGTTTATTTTGAAATTCTTCTCATAACTTTTCTTGGTTATAAGTATTTTTAATAAATTCTTAATTATGTCACTGCAGAAGCATTTTTTTTTTTCATTTCATGAGCACTTGTTAGTTAAAATTCTACATGATCTAGAAGGCTGTGGTTTGACTTGAATGATAGAAAGAAAGTATTTTTTTCATGACATTTTTTGGATAATTTTAGATGGTGTTTCTCTCAAAAAGTTAAGTCTTTCTGTAAAAACTTTTTATTATTGCAGTTATTGAAAAACTACATTTTTTGCATAAGTTTCCCATGTTTTTAAGATCTGTATAAGCTATCACTTGGAAACTTTTATCACTTATTCATAATATTATTGTGATGATGTGGATCTAGTATGGTAGAGCCAGGACAAAATGTGACAATGCAAAACATAAAATGGGGAAAATAAAAATATAAGCAAAAAATTTAAAATAATTTATAATTTGCTTCAAAGTCATAGTATAGTAGTGAAAATAGATCATAAAAATTAAATTATTTCAACTGTATGTCGTTAAAATTTTCATTTTATTAGTTTTAATAATGCTGATATGCTCTTGCAATTTCTTTTAATAGAGAATTACCTCTTCTGCCATACTATTTCTTATATCCAGATCCATTCGAATTTCTGTAATTCCTAGTTTATCCCTTACTCATAATAACCTTCTCATAGATCTCATTACTTAGCTTTCAATTTTATTTATTTTTTATTTCTTCGTCATTACCTAAGTTTCACTACTATAGAGTAGCACTGGTTTTGATACAATATTATATACTCTGAGTATGACCATTCTCATTGAATTTCACAGGTATCTACTGATAGATCCGTTTATTGAGTTAAATGTTATTACATTGTTGTCTAAATTTATTCAAATTATAGGCTGATAGGTCGCATCCCAGATATTTAAATTATTCACTTGTTCTACTAAGTACCTATCCTTTATTTTAGCTCTTCTATTGTGCTTTACTTCCATAACCATCACTTCAGTTTTATTAACAAAGATTTTTCGTATTGAAGTTTTCTAAAACTTTATTTTACTTTGTTAAATTCTCTTGCAGACCAGTGTCTGATTCGGCCAGTAAAACTTGGTCATCGGCGCATAATAGAGGACATATTAACGTATTTAAACTCAATCTAATGCTTTTGGGGTTTAATGTGTGCCATTCCTGACTATAACTTTATTATATGTGTATACAGGCTGAATCCGAACTCTACCGACAGACTTTCACAAGTTTTTCAGGGATGTTTTCTGAGTATTTTGATATAAAGAACCCATAGTCTCGGTGGTTTATTACCGGATACTTTCATTGTTAACCTTTTGTAATAACTCAACCACCTCACTCGGATTATCATTGTTTCCAAACAAAACACATTTGACTGCTGTAGAGCGCGTTTACATTACGGTCTGCCATCAATTAATCAACTTCTCATCAACTCCTGACAATTGCAATTGTTTATTTTTAAGGATAGATGACCAAACATTACACAAAATGACATGAAACAACCAAAATTATACAGTTACACTGTTTAAAGTAAATGTTCAAAATGTCGACCGCCATGATCACGACAAACTTCACAGTGACGTTCAGTGACCAAACTTCACATGGACTGTTGCACACGCGCTAGCACCCCAGGAGATTGGCGCACATCGTCAGCGGCTGTTACAGTCCTAGCAACCAGGTCCATATTAGTTTCGACAGGAATCAGTACACTAGGTACTTCACGTGACCCCAGAAAAAAAAGTTCATGTATATCAGATCTGGTGATCAAGTGGCCATACCGCCACAGGTACCCGAGGTCGTTAAGGAGCGGACTCATGAGCGGGAGGTCCGGGGTTCGATTACCACCAGGGCCGTCCTCCATGACTGAGGTTTTTTAAATGGCAAATGCCGGGGAGGTACCCTAAACTTAGGCCAGGAACTCTTCTTTTCTTAAAAAATATCCTTTCCCAATATATCATTTCATCTCATGTATCATCAGTGCCTACTGTCTGTGGTGCCTCAGTAGTTAAAACGGGCGTTAAAAACCATTCAAAAATGGATATGAAATAGGATCACCACGGCCAATCCACCTGTGGCCGAACTGTTCATCAAAATATTTCCTAATATTCACTGCAAAATATGCTGGCGCTCCATCATGTTGGAACCACATACGCCTGCTAATAATCATCTCCATTGAACACACGCACTACTACGTTCTATTACAGCGGAGAAAGATTGTGTTTTGTTTGGAAACAACCATATTTCGAGCAAGCAGATACTTAGGCAGTTGAGTTGAACAAAATGAAAACAATGTAATTATCCGGTACTGCGCCACCGGAGACCATGGGTTTCTTTTATCAATACACTTAGAAAACATCCCTGAACAACTTGTGAAAGTTTGTCGTTAGAGTTCGGATTCACCCAGAATATTAAATTATAGTGGAGACAAACCAATTCCCCTTCTAGCACGTTGATTAACTGTAAAAGTAGAACCGTTTTTAGTATTATCTGGGTATTGTCATGCACTGATTTAATTGCATTAGTCATACGAGGTCTCTTCAAAAAGTATCGCGAATTTTGAATTTCCGCGGGCTACGTATATTCGATTTTCGATTGTTTTCTGGCGTTATGTTGGTCCTCATGTCCCTCACTTGTGTTGACAAACTCGGCCATTTTAAATGTTCAGTTAATTGTTGACAGCTATTTTGCTTGGACGTGTTTTGGCTCGTCTTCGATTTTTGCCTATTCCAAAAAAATGGAACAAAGCATCTGTATCACATTTTGTGTGAAAAACAAAATTAAGTGCGCGGATGCATTCCGAATGTTAACTGTGACATATGGTGAAGCTACCTTGGACCAAAGCAACGTTTATCGGTGGTACAAAATGTTCTCAGAGGGTCGAGAAGATGTGAACGACGAAGAGCGTCCCGGACGCCCGAGCTCGTCAACAACAGACGAAAACATTGAAGAAGTGAAGAAAATAGTATTGGCCAATCGTCGAATCACCGTTAGAGAAGTTGCTGAGGACCTAAACATATCGATTGGCTGATGTCATTCGATTTGTACCAATGATATGAGCATGAGCCAGGTCGCCGCAAAATTCGTACCAAAGTTGCTCAATTTAGACCAAAAACACCATGGCATTAACGTTGCTAAGGAGCTGTTGAACTCTGTCCGCGACGACCCAAATTTGCTCCAGAGGGTCATAACTGGTGACGAATTATGGGTTTATGGCTATGACGTGGAAACTAAAGCAACATAAACCAGGAAATCCCATGAGACCAATAATCAATTATAGAAACACTCCTTCTTACCAACTGGCAAGATGGCTCCTAAAGAGATTTAAAAAATTTCGGCAATCCGCCAGAAACGCTCGGATTTGTGGAAGAACAAAAATTGGCTTTTGCACCATGCTAAAGCCCCTGCTCACACAAAAACAACACACTTGTGATGCCGCAGCCACCGTACTCCCCAGACCTGGCCCCTGTGACCTTTTTTTTGTTCCCAAAACTGAAGAGGCGCATGAAAGGACGACGCTACGCCACGATTGAGGAGATAAAGACGGCATCGAAGGAGGAGCTGAACAAGATCAGAAAAAATGATTTTTTAAGGTGCTTCGAAGATTGGAAAAAACGTTGGCACAAGTGTATAATATCTGGTGGGGATTACTTTGAAGGGGACAAAATAGATATTCATGAATAAATAAATACTTTTTGAAAAAACACAAAATTCGCGATACTTTTTGAACACACCTCGTATTACGGGAAACGTTGTAGCAGTAGTTTAATATTTTCCATTAATATTGGAATATATTAATTTTGTTTAATATTGTCTATATACTCGGTCGCATGCTTTTTCATAATCTACAACACTACTATTTCATTACATAAATAAGAAAATTTGAACACAGTAATATTAATATCGTGTGTTTACCGTCATCGTTTAGATTACAAAGTACAAGTATTGCCGCATATATATCGCAATATAACCTTTCATAAAAAGAATAATAAATAAATGCCTCATAGAGACCGGAATATGTATATAAGCAGGTAGAGTTTCAAATAATGTCACTGAACCCCAATTACCTTCAAATGTATAAATGTGACCCTGGTGGTAATCATAGACCTCATAGGCCCAAAATCTTGGGTTCAATCCGGGCCAGGGTCGATGGGTTTTTTCGGGCGTAGATTCACGGCATATAAAAGAACCTCAAGCCTGGAAAAAAAGAGGCCCTGAGCAAAATTTGTCGGTCGTTTAACTTCCTAGGACGCTGGTGACCTGAGATGTCAAAGAGCGCCCTTAAATAAACCAAGTACTTTCACTGCCTTCAAACATTGTGACCTGTAGATTGTCAACCATCTCCTAGCCTCTCAGTTGTTCCTAACAATTCTATATATTTTAGCACAGCGAAGAATACTTCTCTAATTGGAGCAAGAAAGTCATAAGATGCATTTAAGCATCTTTGAAGACAATAAATGGATAGTTACCATTTTCCAGGGGTAAAAAAAAAAAAAAAAAAAAAAAAAAAAAAAAACAAAAAAAAAAAAAAAAAAACTTAAAGGAACTTGAAATTATAATCTTTTAAATTGATATGCTAAAATTTTCTTCAGTACCCAAAATTATATGGACGAAAATTATTGCAATATATGCAAATAATTTGATATGTTCATATAAAGTGTTTTTATTAAAACATTTAGCTTATTCATATTTAAAATTATATGTATTATTAAGCTACATCAATGTTCTCTCAAAAAAGAATGCATGCTTCAAAACATTTAATCTTCATTTTAAAAACATTTAGAATCTAAAATGGGAATAGCATTCTTTTAAAATGATTCATTGACCAATTTTTCTGGCTACTACTCCTGGGGTTCCGAATTCGATTACCGGAGTACGCCAAGAGGATTTTTTATTTTTCTGGCTAGGTTAGGTTAGTTCGTGCTATGTTTAAGGACTCCCTGGCGCATCATAATCACATCATATTTCCCTCATCCCCACTGGATCGGTGTAAACTGAGGCTTACGGCCGGCCCGGCCTCAGAAAACAGCTACAATACCGCCATGCCGGAATGGGGGTGCCAAAGTTCAAGAGAACAAGTCAGGCATTGGAAAAAAATATACTATAGTAAATACGTTCCATTTATTATGACGAACTTACTATCTATATGTTTTATTTGTAAAATTGGATCACGTTTTAGTGTTACCGCTTTTTCCAGCTACCTTCTCAGTAATATATAATGCACACAATAACATGTCCAATTTCAATTTCTAATTAAAATGCTTTGAACTAAGGACTAAATATGAAATAAGAGCACATCAAAGCTATGAGATATTCTATTTCATTTAATATTCGTAAGCATGTAGAATATTTCTGCCTTCATAAGAAAGACGGAAACGCAGGCTTCTGCGAAATTAGCAGTTATTGCGGAACCGCATACACGTGGGAAGCGTTGCTTTAAGTCTGAAGTTGAAAGACAGAAACAAGGATATAACTTTGTCATCTTATTACAGCGGTAAACTCTTTGTAACGATTCTGCAGTGAATGTGCGTTCATGCTTCCAGCAAAAATTTCCAGATATAAAGTACTATCATATGACATAGAAAATATAATACAACAGTAGGTAAGGCAAAATTTCAATTCGAATTAAAGAACAACCGTTGTTTTTAAAACGCTCATTTGAAAATAAATTCTTATAGAAACAGGAATATATACAGCGCTATTCAAAGAGAAGGAACTGATTTCAAACATTTATTTGTTCCACACTACAAAAGATTGAAACATAATTCCAACGTTCCTGGAAAGAGAAAAGTTCAATTTTCTATTTTATGTTTTCAATATGAGCACCATGTGTTACGCGACAAATATCAAAACGCTGGCTCATTTCTTGCCACACATGAATCAGCTGGTCTCTAGTTATCGAATTCACAGCTTCACCAATTCGATGTCGCAGACTTTCAAGAATGTCAAGGGATAAAACACGATCTTTTACGTAACCTCACAGATAAAAGTCACAAGGAGACCTGGAGACCTGGAGACCTGGGAGGCCACCGACGATGAAGTTGGTCTTCTGCTCCTCCTCTTCCAATCCAACGTCTTAGAATAGTGTCATTCAGGTAACGTCGGACGTGCTTAGAGAAATGAGGCGGGGCACCATCTTGCATGAAGACGAAGGCATCCGAATAATCTACAAGTTGAGTTAATAACCAGTTTTGAAGCGTGTGTAGATAAGATAATCCTGTCACAGTGTTCTCCATGAAGAAGAAAGATCCATAAACTTTGTTTACAGATGTGGCACAGAAGACGTTAATCTTCGGTGAATTCTCTTTCATGTTCAATAACTGATACTAATCATTTAATCTATATAGCTCTGGTTCATTAGTTGTTCAACATAAAACTATTGCATGGTATTACAAACACGAGTCTTAACCCACGGTAAGTATGTATTAAAATATATTTATTCTAAACATATTTAATGTATAATAACTTAAACTATCCAATGAAATTTTAAGTTTTGAAAATTGAAAAAAAATATATTCAGGTGATATATTTTCTCAAAAATTGTGTATCATTTTACATTGATTTCATTGATGAGGCGTAAAGCTATCGTTTAATAAACCGACCTAAAGTGTTTTTTTTTTTTTAATCAATCTGAACATGAAAGGAATTCTGGACCTGCTTTCGGTAACTATATAATGATAAACTACCTCATTCCTCGGTTTAGAAGTCCTTGTTAAATCCCCTTCCATTACAGTTCACGGTAGCTTATTGCTGTAATTAATAGTTGGTCCTCATGAACAATTAGCACCCATCATTTGACCGCTCTAATTTTACGAGTACGCTCTATGGCCCCAACATTCCACAGTTTACCGTGTCCCTCTCTAAATGCAGAGCCATTTTCAGAATATCTGTTCTCACTGATCCAGTGTACCCTTTAAATAAAGTTAAATACATCTGATCAAGCTTAAGAATACAGCACGCCATATTGATTCAGATCCATTAAAGTTTAGCTTAATGTGCGGTATTAACTTTCTGATTCTTTCTGTACCTTTAGGAGTGTTTCAGAAGTTCTTCCTATGAGTTTCGAGTCTCAAACACTTTGTGCCGTTGTATTTCCGTGCTTTAGAAATAGATATGGTCTCATTATTCTGATTACACAGTCTACACTTTGGGACTTCTTTAATACTCCCCATAATGCATGTTCTTGGATATTCCAATACACTGTATACTGTCATCTAGTCAGTCAAGTACTCTTCCTCTGACTGTTAAACTGTTGGTACTGTTCTAACTATTATTTAAGTAAAAAAAGAGTATGGTATACGAGGTGGTATCTACAATATTCGGGACTGGTGCTGCCATCTCAACAGTAGTTGCAGTAGAGTTTTGTACCGCTAGGTGCCAATACTAGCACATCTGATGAGTTAGTTTCGTGCAGCTGGGTAGATGTGTTGAGATTCTATAGTACTTTTCGTGATACTCTGTGTGTAGTGTGTGGTGATTTTACGATGGATCCAAAATTAGAACAGAGAGTGTGCATCAAATTCTTTGCAAGTCTCGGGGAAAATGCTACAGAGATCCTCGCATGATTCAACACATATTTAGGGGACAAAACACCGTACACGTGTGTTTGAGAGGCATGCTCGGTTATGGGCCGGCCGCACAGCTATTGAAGACGATGCTCACACCGGTAGACCCGTCAGCTGCACAACGCCTGACATTGTTACCAAAGTTCAACACCTCGTTCGTGAGGATCAAGTCGAACCATTGAAGACCTTGCTCATGAAGTGGGAATTGGTTATGGGACATGCCAACGAATTTTAACTGATGAATTGGATATGCATCGTGTCGCCGCAAAATTTGTGCCAAGGATTCACACTGATGATCAGAAGGAGCACCGTGTTGAAGTTTGCATGGAATTTCGTCAGGCCATACCCGATGACCCAACATTATTGTCCAGGGTCATCATCGGCGACAAGAGCTGGATGTACGCTTATGGCCCTGAGACAAATCTGGATGAGCCCGAACGCACCAAGACCAAAAAAAGGGAGACAAGTTAAGAGCATGTTCCTCGTTTTCTGATACCAAGGGGATTGCGCACAAAGAATTTGTCCCACCAAATCAAACAGTGAATTCCACGTACTACTGTGACGTTTTGCGATGGCTCCATGAAAATTGCGGAGACGACGAACTTTGGCGACAAGGAAACTGGCTGTTGCATCACGATAATGCGCCCTGTCACAATTCCTTGTTCACCAGGAGCTTTTTGACGAAAAACAACATGACGGTTGACCCCTACCCATAGTACTCGCCTGATTTGGCACCCTGCGATTTCGCTCTATTCCCAAAACTGAAAATCAAATTGAAAGGACCTCGGTTCGACACAGTTGAGAGGATTGAAGAAGAAACGCTGTCTGTACTAAACACCCTCAAAGAACATGACTTCCAAAATGCACTTGGAAAATGGCAGAATCGCTGAGACCAGTGTACAGGTGTGGAAGAGAACTATTTCGAGGGTGACGGCGGTCATTAGTCTCAAAGTAAGTTTTTGACCAGATGGCAGCATAAGTCCCAAATATTTTGGATACCACCTCGTATATTTTCTTTGAAGATTTTGAGAAAGCATTCGATACAGTAAACAGGAATGCATTGCATACAAGTTGAGGTTCAAGGGAGTCAGTACTTAATTTATTCCAGGACTTCAAAAATTATATGAAGGAATCATGTTTTGTGTCAGATGTGAAGGTTATATATATTGGTACTTTATTATGTCCAAAATCTTTCGCTTCCTCTGGTGCTTTGCGTACGCTAGATTTAGCTGCGTCGAATATAAACGTAGTTGCCGCGTGTGAAACTTATAGATGAGTGTCTTGACGCCTAAAACTGAAAGTCGAACTTTCAGTATTGCGAACCGTATGTATCTTGCCGCGTGTAGATCTTATAGCGTTCCTGAGCAACATCGAAATTACATTTTCTTCTTGAGCGATGAGAAAATGCAACTGTATGAGGAAATGCGTCTCGCGACGTGTAGAACATAGGACTGCATCTCAAGAATGAGTGAATTACCGAACTGCGTGCGTCTCGTCGCCTGTAAAACTTAAGGCTGCCTCGCCGCGTGTAGAACTTGAAACTGAGTGCCCAGTCGAGCAACCGCTTTCTCATATATCGGATTCAAATCAAGTAATCATTGATTTAACGAATTCCACGTGGTCATAAAGGCACGCGCCTATCTTTAAAAGTTCAAACATACATTTTCCATTGACTGGTTCAAATTCACCAACCCCAAGCTCCATTTGCTATTATTGAAAGTTTAAAACACTTTGTTGACATTGGCAATTTTAAAGGGTTATATAAAATAGTTAAAAGAAATTGCGGACGAGAGAAATATATAGATAGCTATCATCAGTTTGGAAGAATATGACTTTGCGGATGCGTATATGGGTATTATTTCTAAAAGGATTAAGAAAAAAGTTTAAGTAGAATGTATTATGTGTGGGAAAGTGGAAAGTGCATTCCATTATCTAATAGAATGTGAAATGGTATAAAAGCGAAGAGGTGATATCTGGAATAAAAATTTTGACAAACTACAAGAAAATATAGTGTCAATTAAAATTTTGTCAGATATGAGGATAGAGAAAATAATCTAGAATGGGAAATTCTTAGGAAAAGTAAGGGATAAACGGGGGAGAAGAATAAGGAAATACCTTGAGGGCACAAACAAATTTGAAAATGTAATTTATTTTAGCAGTTCTTTACCATACATATAATTGATAATTAAGATCTAAGGTTCCAACAAAATTGAGATTGTGAGCTTACCTATTATATGTTCATTGGCATCTATCCCAGATTGACCAGGAACCCATGCCAAGGTAATCTTATTGCACACCTTGGACCTTTCTAAGGCTTCAAGGCAAACCTTAACGATCTTTGGTTTTGTATATGAAGTAGATAGTGTTTTCAGGGCTGTCAAATTAAATTTAAATATTGCGGTATGCCTACACGGGCTCTCCTCCACGCAAGTCCGAACAGCATATATTTCTGCCTGGAATACTGTGCAGATATTTCCTAATGGATACCAGTTTTTCCCAGTTTAGACTAAACTCAATAGATTCGAACTCTAGTCCCTTCTCTTGAGAGCTAAACAATATCCCATAATCGGTGTTGATGTGTTGTCTCTTATTGCTCGCTACCTTCGATTAATTCATCAAAGGTCTTGTTGAGGCAAAGGGAGGATTTCATAAAATGATACTGCATTTCTACAAGTGAACTAAATTTCATCTTATGCATAATTTTGGTAAGACTAGTTAACTTTCCCATTCCTATCTACAGAGCTCTTGTTTGGACACTTGGCCGGCTTAACGGGAATTTGCTTGGCACCTAGAATGCTGTTTGTCGGCGGAGTCGAATATTCATGGCCCCTTATAGATTTTTACAGCATACCAAACGCCAATTTTTTGATCATACTATAGCATTTCCTGTACAAGATCAGATTTTTCTGCACTCCAGTATCTATTGTTTTGTATCGCTACATGATAATGTGAATAAAATCATGCTCAATAGGTCGAACATTAACATTACCTAACATCCCAACTAGAGAAATTAACTTTACTCATATTATCTGGTGGTTACTATTCCTGAACTATAATAATTTTGTAGGGTTTTAATTTTAAAAGTTTAGTTGCATTCCAAGTCGAAGTTAGCGAAATTACTGATTCCTGTGCAAACTTTCTCTGAGATTTCTTTTGACTTCATTCAAACTTTTCTCCGATGTCATCGATTTTTCTTAAAGAACAGGGAGTTTTAGTTTGGCTTTCTTATTAAGAACAAGTCTCGTTTCCCCAAATCTATTCATAAGATTAAGAATCGTTTCTCTACAAGCGACACAAATAGCAAGGAACCTGCCTGTAAATCGCCGTCTTACTTCTCTTCATGAGTTTGTTATCACATAGGAATCTTACATGAAGATTTTGTGTGCTAAAGTATTCGGAATTTTTGATATTATAACAACGCAAAGTCATTATAACACCAAAAGAGTAGTCTGACAACGTTCAACTTCTCTACAGCACAAAGACTTCGCGTCAGCAACACGGAGAGACGGGAAAGTGGAGAGGGAAACAAAACCAAAACAGGGCAGGTAAGTTCCCGTTAAGCCGGCCACGCATTCAAATGAAGGCTATGTATACCTCTGTTGATGTCGCCATGATGAAGCGGAATCATACTGAGCATAGTCTACGTTCCAGCAGCAGGTGCACTGCCAATACCGCCAGTTAAAGAAAGGCAGATTAATCTCTGAAGTTTCTATAGTACCTTAGTGGCTCCTGTATGCTCAGCTTTGTTCCACCACATCACTGTCGCATAACCAATAATGTGTCTTACTACTGTGTTATAGATCTCTTAATGTTCATTGTTATCTGCTTTATATTAATTTACACCACGCTGTTGGACATATTTTTATTGCAAGCTGCTTCTAATTGGTATCGATAATTTATGTAACCATTCAGATAAACGTATCCTGCTTAATCGCACCGACGATAAATACAGAGAGTGCCCAAAAAGTATACATCTTAAAGCAAAGAAAAAACTGTGTTAACATAACAAAACTGAATTCACACAAACAGAAAATGATAAGCACTAATCATCTTAGACTTTTACAGTTACAACACTTGCTCGAAATGCCCAGCATCGACGTCGATACACTTCTGAGTACGTTGAACTATTGATTGAGCAACGTTTGCGAAAGTCCTCAGCGATTGCAGCACATGCCGTTTCAATTTCTTCCCGAAGTGCTGTCAGTGTAGCTTGTTTTCTACGGTATACAACATCCTTAAGAGTTCCCCATAAGTAGAAGTCTAACCGAGTTAGATCCGGAGAACGCGGTGGAAAATCAATCGGACCTCTTCGTCCTATCCGGTGCCTTGGATAGTGCCTTGGGTCCAGTGCGCGGGGCTTGTTGTTGTGCGAGGTCTCCCAGATCTGCTCTTGTGAACATCGTATACGGTACCACGAGTCTCAAATTTATCTCGAATGCATGCAATTGTTATCGTGTTGGCGGTTCTGTTCTGAACACACGTCTCCATTACCTTTGAACTTCAACAACATTCTCGGTTTTCCAATACCACTTTAAAATTTCTTTCCGCTGTTCAAGCGACATTCTTGGCTCCCTTTCTTGTAGTAACGTTAACGTAACCTAATGTGAGTCGCATCTGTTTACAGAACATCATACGATAATTTTGGCTTCATTATTCCATTGTTGATTTACCTATCACGTAGCAATGCTATCATAATGTATGTGACTCACTTCTGTTTACAGAACATCATACTACACATTACTGTTGTTTTTCGGTCCAACTTTGAAATATATTAAATAGATATCTACTGTGAAAGTTTGTATACATTTTTTTGGCATCCTCGGTATTTTGTAGATAAAAATATATAACTGCACTGTATAATCACATAATTATACCGGCTTTTTACTTAATATAAGGGAAACCTCTATGAATTTGATTAAAATAATTGTGATAGTTAATTTCAACATGTGGTTAATTTCGCTTAGCTTTTCATTTGGGGGGGGGGGGAGATGGAGGCTTTGTACAGTTCTACAAATTGGCCATCATCAGCTTTAACACAAGGCGAACAAATATCGCAACATGGACTGTCTTACTCTCCTCCATATTACAGGTATTTGACATATCTGAACCTGGCGAAGAATGTGAACATTGGCAATGCAATGGTCTTTAAATGACCTCATAGGTAGAAACCCAGAGGTTTGAGTTCAGGAAAACTAACTGGTCAATATGTCGGTCCCCCAGGAACTATCCTATTTATTTGGAACCTCTGATCTCTATATTAAGTTTAGAAGAACTTCTTCCAACAAAACATTTAAATGTTTTCTCAGTGTTTCAGGACTAAGGACATACTACTTTGCTGTAGCTTCTTCCGTTTCATAATTAATGCTGAACTGTAGCTCGTGTTTTGGTTTTAATACTGCACGTGGACTTTCGTCAGCCCTTACATAAATATTGTTAAAATTCTATACTCCATTCTATGGCAACTGTAATAGATGACAAATGGCTTTGACTACAAACCACAACACCACATGTCGGTCCTGGTGATGTAGTGGCGACCATACTTGCATTCTAAAGCCAAGATCGCGGGTTCAACCCGGCTAGGATCGATGGATTTTTTCAGGCGTAAAAATCGTAAGTATGGCTTCCTTCGGTCGGGAAGTAAAATCGTGGGTCCCGTGGCGTACATTTACGGCATGAAAAAGAACCTTAAGCCTGAAAGAAGAGGCCTCTGAGCAAAATTTGTCGGCAGTTTCACGTCCATAAATAAATCAAATCAACAACGAACAACACCGCATCAGGTTATAACAAACAAAAACACTTTTGGTTTGTTTCTGAGTACACTACTAACTAAAAACCTAAGCAAAAGGACCATTGGTTTCTATGAATTCTTTTTTAGATTTTCATCAATTCCACAGAAGTTTCCCCACGTGTTAAGTAGGATTCAGTGTAGCACAAAATACCAAATTAGTTAAGGCGATTAGCTGGTGACCTGTTGATTGCGCATTCGTGTTCCGTCTTGCGGATCAGTGGATTTTAAAGTGTTATCCGCTTATTGTCTGGTAGGCAGCAGTCATGATGACTAAAGGCCGAAGATTTGGGCATAAAAAAGCAGGAAAAGGATACTTAAAATAGTAATATAGGCAGTATAAATGTATTACACGGTTCAACTGGTAACTAAACATTAATTTAAACCCAGTGAACATAAAATATTAATGATTTTAAATTATTGGTATCCTAAAGTTTTAATTCTTATGTGTACTATAGTAAGAAAGCTGTATCAATAATTATTCATATCTTTTTTAAAAAACCAATATTGATTAAAAACAAAAATCACAAAAATACTTTCAATACTTTTACCCTTTCACTTGTTAATATTATATACAAGTGTTTTCTCAGGTTATTAACACTGAAATGTTGCCCTTTGTCAGATAATATATATATATATATATATATATATATATATTTTTTTAACATTTCCACACATCTGAATTTTCTCTTCAATATTAATAGTGTGCAGAATGTGGAAGGAGAGCTTATCCCTTATTTGAATTTATCAAAGAATACCGTAAATTTCAAAACAACACCAAATGTTATGTATCTCAGTTAATGTATTTATTTGTTTATTTACG
>CM060843.1:12237500-12352500 GCA_030762175.1 Metallyticus violacea
TTGTTGGCCATTGTGCATTTCCTTTATAAAATGAAATCGGTCGCAGACATTATTTATTTTACAACCGCGGCGTTACGTCTTACTCTCGCCAATGACGATAACAAAAACGTGCTAAAATTACAAAAGCATTACATGAAAACTAGAAATAGGCAGCAACGTAAAAGAAAGGAGAAACAAACAAAAATAAAACTAATGTTTGATAGTACACGAATATCATTTCTGTATTCTTAAGTATTTCCTGACGGTCACCAATATAAAAGCGATTTTACTATAAATCCGTGCATTGGTAATGACTATATTTTGTGCAATCCTGTCTTTATGTCCAGGTGCAGAGTTGCTGGAAAGATCCATGGAGAATTCAGACACACCTTAAACCCAATTCGTGCAGTTGATGACGATGGTAATACGAAATGGAAATTAATGACTTTATGAATCCCACAGAGCTCACTTGCATTATTGTTTCGTCATTTGTCTCAATAAACTTCCCTCATATTTCGCTAGCAGTCTCTAGCACCATAAATTAATTCAGTACATTAAGCTGATGCATAACGAAATCGTCCCAGCATTAGAATACGATAAAGGAGCTCATCCCGTATTAATTGTAGTTTATTTGTGACAGTTTACACTTGATATTGAATTAAGGAAATATTTTCAGATGGTTATTGGATTTAAAGCTTCTGGATAATAATTTTGTTGATTAAAAAGCAAAGAGTTTAGTGTTCTTGTTATTCCAAGTAAGCCAGACAAGCTTATAATATCTGTATGGAAGCTAGCACTAGCAAAATTTCCAGGCAGAGCAGAGTGATTCCTGCAAAGATAAATTACATATACAGGTTATCTTTAAATTAAACCGAAAAACTATAACCGTTTTAAAACACTTTTTTTAAGGAACCAAGGCGTTTCAGTGCAACAAGACTGTGTCACTAAATTGGGCAATTTTCAGTCCATACATTAATCGCGTTGATTACTGCGACCACTTGCGCCCATACTTGCATGTTGTGAAAGTTCACGATGCCGTTTCGAGACTCCTGTAGCATTAGCGAATACATATCACAAGATCTATACAGAGTGTGAAATTCTTCGCACACAACCACAAGTCTTTGACCGTGTGCGCAATATCAGCATCGCCGATGTGCATTCTGTCGGCAGTTCGAACCCTATTGGCAATTAAATGCACCTTGTGATGTTCTTGTTGGTGGAGACTTCTTAACAAAATGTGAAACGGATGCCTATCACCTTATTTGAAGTGTTCTTTCTGACGCTCCACAGTGCCCGAACGATGTATCCCTGGACATGGGAAAATAATCAATGTGCTGCCCCATTGTCGGAATTTTTTTAATCACCCGTTAGATTTGTGTGCTCTAAACTCAAAGTTGAACACGTGTAAATAATAATACATGCACAATAGTGCAAATATCTATTTTCACAAGTTTTAATTTCAGTTTGGTGACATGTCAATGTTTAAAGTGCATTGTTTTTAAGAATAGCTTAGGAGCAAGAAAATTATTTATTTTGATACTTTTTCCACGCTCCCCCAAAAAGCTGCCAGGAGTGTATTGCTTTATTGTGAATTGGAGACGACTTAGCTGTAACAGCTGATGCTATTTCCGAATATGCAATAAAAATATAGGTAGCATGTAGTTTATCATTAAATCACTTAAATCACAATCAGTTTATAGTGCACATAAGAATTTGTTAAACAGATGAATATATTTTTTTCGTGGTGTCTGTGATATTCTCAAAGAATAGGATGAGAAAAATATGTCATTGTGTCAGCTTATGTGCCATCAGAAATGTCAGTGTACAAATCTTTTCCCTGCTGAAAGGAAAATTTCGCCATTCAAAAGCACCCCTATGGACAAAACAAACAGCTTATTACCTGAGATCTAATACAATATAGTAGTTAATCAACTCTTGTAGAAACTAGTACAACTGTGCATGAATATTATTTATAAACATGTTGTTGCATGTCTACACCTAGTTGTTTATTGCATCTTCCTCGGTTTAATATAAATTAACATACTTTAAAATATTAAATTATTTACATGTATTAATTAAGTAAGCAATTTTCCAAAATTTAACAGTATGTTTTTCGCTATTTTTAGTGTTTTATCCTTTTTTTAAGCGTTCATATATGAAGGAAAAGCAAAAAAAGGTTCAAAGACATAAGCTTAAGAAAAAGACAGAAATCCAAATGCATATGAGGGTAGATCCATAACTTTCCAGATAATCGCCTTCACAAAACCCTTATCTGGTGTCATACCTTATCTGTTAAATAAACAGCTTTAGCTGTACCATCCGCTCCGTTGTTTTCAATTGTCCATATGTTGTACAAAGAAGGCAATGTGTAGAAAATTGTGACGTGTTCAAAATGGAGTATCAAGTTGTTATTAAGTTCTTCACAAATGAAGGAATTACTCCAAATGCATTCATCAGCGATTGGACGGTGTATGTGGGGAAGCACTCCCATCATATTCTACTGTTAAAGATTAGGCCAAACTTTTTCGAATGGGTCAAGAAAGCATTGAAGACGAAGGGCGTACAAATCGGCCCTTGGAGGTGTTCACTCATGAAAGCTTCACTCTTGTGAAATAAGAAATTATGGAAGGCCGGTAGGCTTAAAGTTACAGAAATAGCAACAAGGTTGGGCCTTTCTAAAACAACAGTCTTTCGAATTATTCATAAACATTTAAACATGAATAAGGTTAGTGCAAGATGGGTACCTAGACTTCTTTCCTCAGTCCAAAAGTAGCGAGTCATCTGTTGTCAGGCATTTTTGTAACTCTGCCGTGGCAACGAAAGAGAAGTTCTGCAAACCATTGTTACAGGAGACGAAACTATGGTCCTCTACTATGATCTCTTGTCCAAAAGAGAATCAATGGAGTGGCGTAAACCTGGCAAAGCACCGCTAAAGACCAAGGTCACTCAGTCAACCAAGAAGATCATGGCCACAATTTTTGGTACTGTGAAGGAATACTCATTGACTTCAAGGAGAGGAACACCACAGTAAATGGGGAGTACTATGCTGGTCTACTGCACAGACTACGTGCTTCCATCAAAGAGAAAAGGCGAGGAAAGCAGAATGGTGATGTGCACCTTCTTTACGACAACGCACCTGAGCACACAGCTCTTGTTGCAAAGGAAGCTATAAGGAAATGTAGCTTCAAGGAGATTGACCATCCACCCTACAGCCCAGACTTAACTCCCAGTGACTATTTCCTCTTCTCAAAACTCAAGACGTACCTTCGAGGAAGGAAATTTAAGTGTGACGAAGAAGTAATTAATGCTATTTATGCCCATTTTCTGACTATTTTTGGAGGGGGGATTGAAATGTTAATTCAAAGATGTGAGAAGTGTATCGCAATAAAGGGTAACTATATGAAAAACTGAAATATAGTTTTTGTCTTTATCATACCTATAAAGTGGTTAGGCCGGAAATGTATAGACCTACCCTCGTATCTGAAGACAGTATTGAACTAAAGGTCATGAAAGGAAAAGAGATAACGCTGGAGGAATCTGAAGTCAAGATCAAACACTGAATCGAAATAGAAAAAAACGAAAGATCACACATTATAGTGCTTCAATAATAGAGTTGCTACTTTAACACCGATCTTCTTAATTTCCTTAATACCAACTGTCCTGACGAAGCACGTGATCCTTCAAAAACATACAGAACTCGCACGCTCATGCATGTACACCTTTGTATAGCCGCGGTTGGTTTAGTGATTTAACTTCCACGAGCAAGAATTCCGTCTTAAATGGACCAGAACCATAAAATATGTATAGTTACTGGTAGCTTGAAAGCCTTTAATCTTATGGTTGTCGACTACTGACATGGCTTTCTTTACAGAACCCAGCGTAATTTACCTAAGAGCGCTTAAGGCACAATAATAATTAGATTACATCACAAAGGGGTGAGTGTCAAAGGGGAACTGGCGAACGGAAATGTGGCGAAAGGAACAGAAGAATGTTACCTTACTTTTCGCTATCCAAGCATTTGCCAAGTATCTCTAAAATTTCTCCAGGCAGCCTTTATAAAATGTATACAATAATTCAATACGCAAAAATTAAATAAGTAAAAACAAATTAATAAATAAATGAATTAAAAATTACCAGAAAAAATAACACCATTTAATTATATCTGTGATGAATTAAAAGATTTGAAAATGTGTAGTAGACAAGATTTACACAGTGAATGAAATGTAAAATTATATTAGTGATATGTTTTCGCAACTTGTACATATTCAATTTTTATTGGTTTTTTTTTTTTTTTTCTATAAAGGATATCATTGATTCTTAGTTAGTAGGCAACTGCCGGTTTGTTTATGTTTATTGAGAGATCGTTTGAGACGATATATGCATTCTTACCTTGTTAGCTTTCAGAATATGCTTCCACTCATCGATGAACATTGCCTGATTAACTTTTTATGCAGTGAGAACAGCTTAAAAGTTACACACTTTAGTTCGTTTGACCCCTTCCAATCGCTGAGATTCCCCAGGCGGCGCGCACGACGCCATTCTGTCTTCCAGTCATTTGCAAGCGAATTTTCGACAAGGTCGGGCAGTTGTGTTGTGCAATTGAGAGTGAGATTTCATTATACAGTGGAGTAGTGTTGTGCAATGATGAAATATTCACTGCGTCGTCGTGTATTTATCTCCAAGGTATCAGAAAGTCATGTGGCAGATAGAGACAGGCATCTATGCGTAAATTTCCTGGCAGTCTTGTTTGAGCACAAAAGCAATATTAACACTAGTACAGGCGTTTAATTAAACCGTACTGTGTTTGACCGGAAAGTAATCGAAGACTGCTCAGCAATCTATGACGGAAGTGCGCCATATATTTGGTCCCAGAATTACTGACACTGGTTTCCCATCATTTACGATTTGTGATTTTTTATCTTTAGGGTGGAGCATTGACAGTTATAGTATATTAAACTAACTCTCATTCATTGAATAGCTAAAACAAACATGCATTAGCTATGGGGAATTTTAAGAACTTACTGTAAAGACAGTGATTACCAAATTGGTTGTACCTAATTTTTAAAATGGCGAAACACTTGAATGCTGCGAGTCTACGTATAAAAATAGCGGCGGCAGCACTGGGTCAAATCGCCGACCGGCTGAACTATATGTATCGGGACTTTTAAACTGCTCGCACGCTGTACGCCTAGTTCTGTATCTGTGCACTCTGTCCACATTGTTTGGGTATTTTGGTACTTTCCCCACAGACACGTGTAGCTGAGGTCGCTAGGGCCCGAACACGCGATCGGGAGATCTGCAATTAGAATCCCACCAGAACCATCTTTCCTGATAATGGTGTTTTCAAGTTTTACTCAATTCTCGCTGATGGCAAATGCTGGGTGTATACTCTAAACTTAGACATGGAACGCTCCCCCCCCCCTCCCCCAATTGCTTCCCAATCTGTCATGACATGTGCTCAAGGCCTGACTCACCTCAGTGAGAAATTCTTTAAACACATTGAAGAAACATAACTCTCGCAGTGTGAAGAGCAAATAGCTCGTCACATAGGATTAATAGTAGACTAAATGCTACAATTATGAAAACTGAAACACTTCGCTTCATCAGTAATTAAAAAAAAAAACACTATGACTCGGGATAAGTTATTGCTGAATCAATTAGCACGCTTTGCAAGGGAAGTCAGTATTGTTAAACTTGTGCATGCAAATAGGCGTTGGAAAATGTCCACACTCCTATGGTTTATTAGTGTAGAATAACTCACTTTGTCGAATTTTCAGACTTTTGCTGATAATTGAACGTCCGTACTCTATGTGCAATGCTTCTATATTCCATGATTGAACTACTAGTAGCCTTTGGCTGGTGAAACTTCCTGGAACAACTGTACAGTCTCATATGCAATGTCGTTTACATGAAGTGCATGTCATTCGCGAGTTGTAGAAGTGTTGCAAATTTGCCAAGGCAATTAAAATAAAGAAATCATTTTACGAAACTGTTATTGCACGTTATAGAGTTAATTTTTACATAACTGATCTTCATTTATGAAACATGCTACATATCTGACGCAAACTGGATAATTTGTATTTAACTTAGGGTTCTCATTCCGCTACGCATTCTGAAATTGATTATGTCGATGGTAAGTTAATGCGTAACAGCCTAGTCATTTGCGAAGGGAAATAATGTCGTGCGGTCGGAACGCTTAGCACACATCATTTGTTTTCTTTTTCGTTATTTATTTATAGTAGATAATATTGTATCACCGCTTGAAATGCCTCACTTCCGTTGTGAGACATGGCTGAGTTGTTTTGACAAGCATTTGAGACACTTTGTGCAATTCATCGCTCCTCCCGGATACTTTGTTTCAACGCTTTCACAGGTTTTATTTCAGCAGCTGAATGCCTTTATACGCACTGCCGATAGATATACCAATTTGCTGGACAAATGTGTTAAATACTTAAAGGGAGAGGTGCTATTCCATTGCCTATTTCATTATTTCTCCTCTATTAAACCCCGGTTTTTTGGTCTAGGCTTCTTGTCTGTGAAAACGTCTTGGGTTCCAATTTGAAAATTGCGCTTCCCTTTAGAGGTGCTTGCTAATCCTGGAAATTTAGCAGGAAATTCTCTCCTACAGCAATTTACGATTTTTTTGTCATAACAGTAATAAATTAATATTCTTTGTTCTAGCCTATATCTCATTTTAGGCAGTAAAATCCAATAAAAATCGAACACGCTCTTCTTACTGAAATGGTTGGCGTGATAAACACGACTGAGCAAGACCAAACCCAGTCTTATAGGGAATTGCCGATTTTCATTGTATAATGGGATGGGGGCACGGTATAAGATGAACAACACCAATATAATTTCACTCTTGCAGAGGTCGGTCCTAGTGGTATAGTGGTAACCATACTTGCCTTCTATACCCAAGGTCGCGGGTTCAAACCCGACCATGATCGATGGATTTTTTCGGGTGTAAAAATCCTAAGTATGGCTTCCTTCGGAAGGAAAGTAAAGCCATGGGTCCCGTGTCGTATATTTACGGCACGAAAAAGAACCTCAAACCAGAAAGAAGAGGCCTCCGAGCAAAATTTGTCGGCCGTTTCACGCCCGAAATTGAATGGGACCCTGATGACCTGAGATGTTAAATAGCGTCCTTAAATAAAACGAATGAACTCTTGCAGAGCGATCTTAGACAAATAATTTGAGATAGAGAACAAAATAGGTTTAAGCTTATGTTTAATCATATAACGGCTACTTAGCGGTCGAAATATGTTGATTGTTAATAATGCATCAACAATATAACGTCTTAATTTATGCTGTCACAATTTGCGGAATTTATAGATAAATCATGCGCGCCACTGACTAGTGTTGAAAAGAACTCCAATGATAGCAACAGAGTTGCATTTTTACTTTTCCTTCTAGTGTTGAAGAAGAAAGATAATCGAACTCGGGGGAAGAAATTTACAGATATTGTGATTTATTTAACTATAAACAAAACTTGATTTAAATGCGAAAACAAACTTAATATTGACTCACACACAATAATGTGCTCAATTTCATAACTTTGAAACTGAAAACTTAACTCAGTGCCCCATACACTTTTAGCATTTAAAATATTCAAATCAATTATTGGGTAAAAACCTTAATAAATCTCAGTCAAAAAAGAAACTAACGTTACCCTGATTTCACAGCAATTCAAAAATGTTACAGCAACATGTTCGTATTACATTTAAACAAAACAAGGAACCTAAAAGCAATATCAAATCTTTATAATACAATGAATAATTCTTAACAAACCTCCCAAATACCAAAGTCACTGGGTTGGGCTAACGATAGGCCTTCGGTGTTACCAATTTAGAAGAAAGACCTAAACGTACGTTACCCCCTGATAGCCAGCAATCCTTACCACCGGCAACAGAAGGAAAAAGGACAGCGCTAGAAAGGATTACATCACACTATTCTCGAAAACGTTGTCTGTCCCATCCTTCGGAACAAGACACAGGTAGACCTCGCACACGAAAAGTTTGTACTGTGGTAGAGAAGCGAGAGAGACAGAACATCCTACGCCTGCGCACAATCTTCTTCTGTAGTAGCAATCGCTTCCAAGAAAGCATTAGTTATTTGCTTGAGTTAGAAAATTGGGCGCTTAACAAGTGAAAGTGTAATATGTCATCTTTAGTTTATGTAATTAACTGTTTTAAGACAATAGGCATCTAAATAGTTCACTAGAATGCAGTTTAATTTACATGATGTTCCGGTAATTGTCTGAAAGATCAATGACGTCATAGCAGGTAGTAGAGAAGCCTCCTCCGTCTATGTGACATAGGGTGAGTGCAGAAATATCGTGCGCTAGACCTAACAAAGCATTCCAGTGTGAAAAAGGAGATGAGGCTGGAAAGAGAGGTGGGTATTCGATAAGAACAGGTGAAAGAATGACACAAACCTATTCTTTAAAATGTGTAAACTTATTGTGTTGTGCTCATCATACATTATAAGGTTTCATTTTTCCTCGTAGTCACACAGACCCAGGGCGTCGCGACGCACGATCTGGGAATCTCTGTGTCAGTACAACCTTCTTAGGCTATGTTTCTTAATTTATAGACACTCTGTGCTATAAACGCATTTATATACAGAATTTAGGCGGCAGATATTTTATATCTTAGTACTAGGTTTGTATTTCTACAGCATGGCCATGAAATATGCGTTTTTTATTTAAAAATTAATTTCATTTTGTCAGGAACTCTAGACAGATTTCCCCCAGTTTTCCTTAGGGCTGCAATGTTTCTTTCCTTAAAAAAATCCCAATTTATCACACCACTTCATGTATTTTTACCATTTTCTACTACCTATGCTGCCTCAGCTGTAATAATGAGCGTTAAAACACGTTAAAAATTTGCCCCTCGTCACTGAGTGCTTAAATGTTCTTAGGGGTGCGAATCGTAGGCTGGTTTGGTTCGTTTTGGTTCTAAGATACTTCCTTTTTATTTGTTGAGCACATTCAATTTACCAACGTCTGTCATTTTGATAATGACATAGATTCTTATCATATGCGTACGTTCAGATGTTTAATTGTTCAGTACAAAGCCATGTAATCGATAAATGTACATAAGTCGTCATTTTATGGTCTACTCATTATTTAAAACATGACCTACACTTTGCAGGGTTTTAGTATGATGTATCGACGATGTGGCTGTAGGATATCTACCCAAGGGTCCCACTTCGTACTCCGGGTCTTTCAGGGACCTTAAGTCGCTTTCTGCTCTCGTAGTCACGGGAGAAGGGAGATGAAAGGAAATGTTCACATGATACGAAAGTGCTTTATTCAAGGCCTTGAAGTGTTTATTCAAACGATAATCTGTTGATGGCCACCTGATTCGTTACTTCTTTGACATTAATACCACGCAATACGTACGCTACCTGGACTGAAATGTGAAAATGTTTCACATTACTAGGTGCCTCACTGTCCCAAGAACTGACTGAACTGAATATGCACTGAAGTTATCAAAAAAATCTCATCTGTCCCAAGAACTGACGTTGCATATGCCGCCCTAAAACTACATTGTGTGTGTCTCGTCTTTCACTTGCCTACACTACTGACTTGACATCTAGAAAATGCTTAAACTGAAGGTCGGAACTGTAATCTGGAAATGCGTTCTGGAAAAGCATTTTGGATATGCCTTCTGGAACTGCGTTCTTTTGCAAAGATGTTTCCCCTTATATACTAATTTCAAAGTGTCTCCACGTGTTCGTTAGAGCTCACGGGATTCACAGAATAGCGCCACGGATTACTGAGACTTCAAAATATTCAAATATTATTGATGAGCTCTTATGCTCCCAAGCTCACTTTAAATTCCTCTACTCTTTGATTTTTCATTGGAGAGTTCATGATCAGGCAATGTAATGAAGTCATCGCCGGCATTTGCTCCTATGGTATCTTTAACGAACTTCCGAGTAGCTCCAGTACCTAAGAATACAAAAGACCTATTGTTCAACTCACATCGAACACCTGCATGCACTTAGCTTTATTACAATAGAAAGAATCGATCCATTATTAGCAAGTGAAAATACAAGAAATTACAATAGGTAGCCTTTCCCTTTCGTCTAGGAGGTATGCGTACAGGTAGCCTAGATACATTTTTCTGATACATGAAATGTTCTTGCTTGTTACTACAAGCTATAATATTTGATAATTATTACTATTTAAATTATGTACAGACATTCACTCTCAGGCACGCATGGGTGTGAACGCCTGTAACAATTCTTATTGAAAAATTAATTGTTGGTTTATTTTCATAAGTTTTATCGAATTTAAATTAAATTTCTCTTTATAAAATTAGCACATTTTGGGAGGAAATCTTGAATTCTAATTTTGATTTATAAAATATTACTTAGAGTTAATGTTTGAATGAGTGGATTTGCATAAGTAAAACTTGATTATAGGAAAGACGCTTGTTCATAAAACTTATGGAAACTTGACCTTTCACTGTTTGATCAACAATGTATCCCCGAAAATTTCTCTTCTGTTGAGTTTGTTTATTTTTTCAATTCTATATGTTTTGGGGGTATACTAAGTTTGTAGGCTAACATAATAATTATCCTATGGAAAGCTCATTATGTAACATTTGTCCCTGGCCTCGATGCAGTTTAAATTCGTTTTAAAACAGCTTTCATTAGCCATTTCCATGACCTCAAACCAGTAGTTATTATTGACACCGTCGAGAAACAAACGAATGCAACGTTTTTGCGCATATTTTTTCTTCATAGAATAATGAAACTAATTAAATGTGCGTTTTATGCACTGGTTATACACAAAACATTTCATATGCCAATTGTAACTCCACTACAGGGTCTAATCATCCAGTCAAAGCTTCACCCGTGTACTACTAGGCAGAAGGTCCAAATGAAAATTAACGCCCTCTAGGTCTAGTAATTATGTATGACCGTAGGAAAGAACGTAATTACCACCCCGCAAACAGCAGGAAAACAGAATATTTGTTTTGTGCAGCAGACAACACCACAACTAAGTTGTAAATTTTAAACCTTAGAATTATAAAAGTTTAATAGGTACCACAGATGTAATCGGATTTAATATAAAGGGCGGGGGTTGCGTAGCGAACGCATTAGCCGCTTTTTCAAGATGGCTTAAGCTAATGCAGCATTTTTTGGAAGAAGAAAATAATGTATAGGTGATGATTTAATAAATGTTAAAAAGTTAATGAAGGGAACATGTTTGTCTATTTTCCTCTATTTGTTGTCTTTTAGTTTTAAAAGTAATATTTTTCATGCTAATGGGCATTCACAGGAGAGAAGAATAACATGTGATAAATTACAAAGATTTTCTTTTAAAGCGTTAGTATGGATAGAATCTAAATATGTTGATTTAATTAATCTTAATGGAAATACCATACATCAGCACTATACGGTGTGAAAATAATTTAAATCCATTCCAAATATGCTGCTCTCTGCTTTCAAGTTTTACATTTTGTTTCTTAGGCCGGTTTTATGAATACACTCTTAAGACAAAAGAAAAAAAAAAATAGTAACAGCCAGAAACAGTGATGACTCGAAAAACTGCAGGTATTCGCTAACGCTGAGTTCAAAGTATACATTTTAATGCCACCTTCAAGCTATGTTATAAACCGGAAATGCATTTATCATACCGTTTATTCCGATGGATTATTATTGTTTTTTTTTATTTAGGGTAGCTCTTTAACATCTTTTGTCATTAGCGTCTCATTGAAATTAGAGCATTAAACAGCCGATAAATGTTGCTCAAATGTCTCTTCTTTCAGGCTTGAGGTTATTTATGAGCCGTAAATGTACGACAAGGAACCAGGGACTTTACTTCCCTTCAGAAGGAAGCCATAATTAGGATTTTTATACCCTTAAAAATTCATATGAGTTGGTCTACAAGGCAAGCATGGTTACCACTAAACCAGCAGGATCGACCCTGTGATTGCAGAGCGAACAGAATCACATGTCTAGTAATAAAGTACATGCATGCATCCTGGTTATTGTATTTATTTGTCTTGTATTTTTTTTGCAAGTAAAATTAATGTTTAAAATACGGCAATGATATGTCTGTATCCCAAAGGCGAAGTACACTATGTTACAAAGTAGCTTGATGTGTAATGCCTCGGAAAATAAAACATTTAATTACTACATACCTAATAACTCATTAATCCTTATTTCAGTTTCTTCTTTTTAATCTTTATAGGGTTAATAAAATAATAATTGCATAAGTTGACACTGATATAAACTTGGCACGGAAGTGAATTGTTATTAATAACTCACAATAATAATTTTCACAGAAACTAACTGTATAAAGTTACAACAAATGAATGCTCTTTGTTCTATAGTAAAATCCGCCATGAGTCCATAACCCATTCCTCGCAATTGAACAGCATCACAGACGCTTCTCCACTGCCTTGTACTTGAATGGCTTACTTTGTACACACCGTTAGTGGGCGTGCGCGCTGTGTATGACCATGGAAATGCATTGTGCAACACCGAGCCCGTTTGATCTGTTGGTAGCATGTATAACACGAAGTGTATATCACAGTATTTTGATTCACATGGCTTATCAAGAATGTATCAAATTACAAAATTGAAACAAATTATAAATATGCATTTGTTCTTTGATGAGCTTACATTTTTTTTAACTATTATAAAGTGCACGCACAAAAACCCATCATTTATACATAGAAATAGATATAATTTCCTAACGGTAATCTGCATATTAGTGTCATTGGAAAGAGCAACTCAAAGAATTTACATGGAATATTGCGGTGTACCTCATTGCCAATATTAATGTCCACCAACTTTCTCTCTTAGAGCCCAGTAGTTTGTTTCCCAGTATAAAATTACACATATTTGCCCTTTTCATTTTAATCGTACATACTTATAGAGCGAAAATTGCGTGTAATTTTAATATTTAACATTTGCAAGGGCCAGAATCTACCTCAGAGTAGATTTATATCGAGAGTGAAGCTTTGTGTCTTAGGCAATACGTTGTAAATGGTTACCAATGGAAGGCATAGTTCAAAAAAGTATGTACTACTTAATCATTTAAAATTGTTTTCTCATTTTTCTTGGTCTGCGTTTTTCCTCCTTCCTCATGGTTCATATTCCGTTAATATCTTTCCTCAGACTTTACTTTTCTATTCTGTTTTCTTTTTATCAACCGTGTTTTCTGTTTATAGTTGATACTGTTTTAAGGCATTTTGAAATACTTTAATTTTTTTAAAACAGCCAATATTAGAAGCCCTCGCATACTGGATTCATTGTGCGCATTATCATCTGTCATCTGAATGATCTGTTATCTTACTTTCCAAACAATTAAACATAAATGAATAATATATCTATTTTTTTCAAATAATCTCCGCTGTCCGCTATTGTTAAACAAGAACTATTGTCAGCATAAAATAGTAAGTTAGATGTTCCAATCTTTAATTTAATTTAATTTAATTCCTGCCATTAAAATTACAACATTGCCTAAATACAGTGAGATTATTTTATATAAGGGCCGGCAGAGGTTGGCTATGTATGGGATAAATAAGTCATCAAAATCGTATAGTACATGTACAGTAGTAGTTGTAGCTAGTTTAAAGGAGGTTTTCTCGGTGAATGGTTGTATATTTGTGTATTACTCGATGCTTTCATTGGTGGAAATTGTGTGCTAATTGTCGGTTATTCTTCTATAAATATAATATGAAGAGTATGCTTTATGCACGATGCACATGTGAAAAAGCATTCTTGCAGAGAAGTGATTAGGAGATTCGTAAGAAAATATCCTAGCTATCATATTCCAGGTAGAGAAACGGTTCGCCAATTTGTTAAAAAGTTACGAGAGAGGGGGGGGGTCATTTCTCAATGGCAAGAGACGTGTTCCTAACTGCCAAGCCGTGTTCTTGCGGAAGAAAGGTCAAATAAAATACAGGAATTTCCTGCGTAGATGCCGGCAATTTATTGTCTCTGAGGGGCATCATTTTCCAAATCTCTAATAATACAGTTTAGTAATTTGTTATTATTATTGATTCAAAACGCAGTATCGTTTTATGCAATTAATATTACAAATCTTATAAACAAAACTGTATTATCAATAAAAACAAAACAACAAACAAAAATAAACTTTTATAAAACCCATAACGAAAAATAGAGTTTCTAGCTAAAATCATCAATCGAAAAATCTTAATAAAACCAATTGAAAAGATAAATAATCATACTCAAAATAATAAAAATTCTTAATATAGTTCTTCAGTGGAAAAAACAAACAAAAACAACTTTACTCGTTGCGACTCTTATCTCCTTTTTGTCTGATTGAGGCGTCTACCCTACCCCAGTAAGCTGTCTCATTGTACAAATGAAAAAGAAATTGCTAATAGAAACATCGATATTTTTTCTTCTGTTCTATTTGTGGTATTATTTGATACTTACATACATTTTGTAGTTAGTTATTATTTCTAGCAGATGTGACAGTATTTCTTTATTTTCTACAGTTTATTCTCGTTACATACAATCAAAATATTTTTCGTAGTCCATACGTAAAAACCAGTTTCTAATTATATTCTCGTGATTTTATAATAATGTTACAAACAAATATTTAAAAAGAAATTCATGAATAATAACACTGAGATAGCAATAAAGAAACGTTTCAAAATATTACTTTCCATGGAGTTTCTTCTTGATTTGAGTATATGAAGGCATCGCCAATTATACTTCTCTCAGGGTGACTATTCAAAGCCCTATATGTGCTTCAAAAGCAATTTATTATCTCAGTAATGTGGTAGAAATCTGGCAAACATCATAAACCTTTTAAAAGCTCTTGAACTGCAGAATAAAAGCTCGTGTTATCTCTTGGTTTGAAAATAAAAAAGTAAAAGTGAGGTACTAAATGGCCTGTTTCTGAAGCTCGTATTTCGTCTAGAATAATTACTACTGTTGACTAAATTAACAACTTGAGAAAGGGAACAAGATATTGCTGTGTGAACACAGAGTCAGGCCAATTAGTAGTGTTCATCCTTTGCTACACAAACCAATTAAAAACAAAGAGCCTCTGTGCGACCTGATTCTCACTTGTTTTTCTGAAAGGTAGTTTACGTACCCAATGCCAGTTGCCACTAGACACGCTTGACAAAGCTACCAAGTGATAATCTAAAATGTCTGGGTATATTGTACAGGCGTTTCGAAACATGTTTCATGATTTCATAAGCGTTGGATTGACAAATTAGCGCCCATTGCATGACCTCGTTAGAGTTAGTGCAAAGATGTTATGCCAAGACAAGGCTAAACGTTTGTGATCTTTGACTATTATCCCACTAGTGTGCTAAAAAGTATTTGAAACAAAATATTTTTGAAAAAAATAGAGTCGATTTTAAAAAATACCGGCTAGCTTGCAAATTCTGGTCAAGAATAATAAGAGGTGAAAACTGGGGGATTTTTTTTATATGATGTTAACTTATTATGTGTGCCAGAGTACTAGAACTTGAAAGATGAACTTTTTCTTTGTATTAAGATATAGAATGTGTTAATTAAATGAACGTATACATTAAACATGAAAATCGTTTTAAGGACTTTCACTACTTAACATGAACTAGATGCTGAAATTTGATAAAAACAAAACAGTGAAAGCAGACATAAAACAAGAACATTTATAAATCTGCACATTCATCCTCAAAGGTCGCAATATATACCGGGTGTAAAAAAGAATAGGACAAACTTTGGGGGCGAGCTCCTCACACCAAAACAACAAACAAATAAAAATAATATAAAATGTCCAGAAATACGTAGTTTTTGAATTAATATTCAAAGATAATATTCAACTTAGTTGAAAATACGACCCAACGTTAGAATAATATTGAATATTTTCCAGAAAATTGAGTGATGTTATCGATTTGTTGAGTTTCACGTCATCAGCGTCCCATTCAATTCAGGGCGTGAAACGGGCGACAAATTTTGCTCAGAGTCCTCTTCTTTCAGGCTTGAGGTTCTTTTTCATATCGTAAATGTACAGCGCGGGACCCACGGCTTTACTTTCCTTCCGAAGGAAGCCATACTTAGGACTTTTACCCGAAAAAATTCATTAATCCTGGCCGGGATCGAACCCGCGATCTTGGGTTTAGGAGGCAAATATGATTACCACTACACCACCAAGACCGACTGATGTTATCGATGCTGATTCACTTCGCGCTAGGGAGATTTGTACATTCGGGTTAGTCACTTTCTTGTACTGTAGTTCATATATATTTGAGTGTTAACCATATAGGATAATCATATCATGAGCAGACAGATATGCTCTTTATGTTCGGTCGGGCGTATGAGGCTGTACGGGCTGTTTGAGATTGTGTTCTAAGATGGAAGGCAGCCAAGACATAAAACTTCTCCTGCAGTTTATAGTCGAGTTGCTAAGACAGGGTCTTAAGCACATCAAAGTGCAGGCCGAGGAAGACAAAGAGCTCCATGTACGACTCACCCGTAAGAACTCGTTCTACGAGTATTAAAGACGATCCAGGTATCAGCACAAGACAATTGCTGTAGCATTCGGCTCATCTCATATAAACTTATGGAGCACTCCATGACAGTTTGGTATTCGTATCATCTTCAAAGTGTTCAGGATCTTGTGCCTGCACGATCATCCACATTGGGAAAAAGTTCCTGATGGTTTATTGCGGAAACTGCCAATCCGTTGTTTATTTCTTCAGTCTTGTTTATAGATGAGGAAAATTTTGGAACAGATGATATCACAAATTTCCACACCAAGATGTGTGAGCTCACGCAAAACCTCAAGGTACAGTTCAGGCTAGACACCAGCAGCAGCAATTCAACTATAAACTGCTGGGAAAGTTGTATGACTTGGCTGCCTTCGGTTTGGGAAAGCTCTTATATAATCATACAGCCTTGCGTCCATTACGATCCGCCCGATCGTACATATAAATAATATTTCTATCAAACATAAGTTGTCAGATCATACCTCTAAACGCAAGATGTTATCTTTCAACAATAATTCAAAAACCGGACACTTACGGACATAATTAAGTTTATATTATTTATTTTTTTTTTTTTTGTTTTTGTGTGAGAAACCCGATCCAAAAGTTTGTCCTGGTATTTTTGTTACACTCTGTATATTATATTTCATTTTCAGAGCGCAATATGAGACTCAAAAATTTCAAATAAAAAGTAAGAAAAACATATAATAAAAATATTTTAAACATTATTTTAGTTATTTATCAAATCAATTTTGTAAATAGGGCAGATATTTCAAATTACTTCTTTAGCTTTAAGGTACTGAAATCTAAATGACTTAAGTAATATCCAATACTATATTAAACAGTTAAACTACTATTTTAAGCCTCAACATTTTTCTACATATAAATTTAAAAGATTAAAGCAGTCATATTTGTTGCAATAAAATGGAGCTTAAACAGTGTTCAGTTTTGTTTTTGTTTTTTTTTTTTTTTTTGTTTATTTGGTATATTAATGGACGCTCTTTAACATCTCAGGTCAACAGCGTCCCATTCAATTCAGAGCGTGAAACGGCCGACAAATTTTGCTCAGAGGCCTCTTCTTTCAGGCTTGAAGTTCTTTTTGTGCTATAAATTTCAGTTTTTAACTCCGTTTACAAGGTAATATGTAACTTATCAAGCTATCTTTATGAACTTTTATTTTAGCATTTGGTATTTATTTATTATTATCTACAGTAAGGAATATGTGAATGTTTAGAATTCTAAATTATATAGGTTTTGTACCTATTCCGCCATTTTCAAAGCTGATACTTGGTGTTGTGATAGTTGAACGCTCTCCTCTAGATCACAACACTTTGGATTTAATGATATAAAAAAAAGCGTTTCTACATTCGAGTAACATTGTGCACCAAACCTCATTCTTTTTGTAAAAAAAAAAGTACTTTATTTTCATTTTATTTGCAAACTTTTACAGTTACAGCGGTGTCAAAGGTTCTGTGCTTCGAATACGTTTATAAGAATAGAAACTGCAAAAATAAATGAAAACATGAAACGAAATCTAATGAGTCCGTCAAGTAGGAACTGCTTAAATAAGTGAATTTCTCGCCTATTAGAGTAACTTTAAAAAAATTGTATAAAATCCAAATTAAGGCCTTATTAATTAATGAAATGAAAAAAAGTTACTGTTATTACTGTATGGTAACAAGGTAACAAATTCGAATTCTTCCAATTTATAAGTACCACAAAAGAGAAACCACATTTTTATAATCATTGTTATGATTGTTATTATTTATTTACATTAATCCACAAAATTAATAATATACTATTAATTACATGAAGCACATGACCGCTGATAAACAAAGCTATACTGTGTGGTTATCTTTAAACATTTTTAAACGTAAACTTGTTTATGAACTGAGCCCTTGATATCATATTTACATTCACTAAAGTCGGTCCTGGTGGTGTAGTGGTAACTATACTTGCCTCCTAAACCCAAGATCGAGGGTCAATCCCGACCAGGATCGATGGATTTTTTCTGGGTGTAAAAATCCTAAGTATGGCTTCTTTCGGAAGGGAAGTAAAGCCGTGGGTCCCGTGTCGTACATTTACGGCACGATAAAGAACCTCAAGCCTGAAAAAAGAGACCTCTGAGCAAATGTTATACTCTATATAAGATATTTGAATAAATAATTATTAGTAAACAAATTAAGACAATAAAAAATAAATTTGTCGACCGTTTCACGCCCAGAATAGAATGGGACGATGATGACCTGTGATGTTAAAGAGCATGCGTAAATAAACCAAATAAAAAAATGACTAAAATAGAGAAAAATAACAGAAAGTATCGAGAAGATATTTAAGAAGATGTTCAAATGTTTCAATAAAACAAAAACATGTTACTATTTAAAATCAATGATAATGTACTAAGCAAATATACCCGATCAACAATAAACAATCGAAGTTGCATAGATTTTTGTTGTCTTTGAAATTGAATTTAAATGTTATTGTAGTAAAATATTGTAATTCAAATCTTTTATGAACATTAATACACAGCGCTCTTATATCAAATATAATTCTCAAACACACATTATATTAATATCTCACATTTGATATCTTCAGGACTACTCTTCTGTAAAATATAAAACAGATTATGAATACAATTTATAAAATGAATTAATTTGTCCTTTTATTTTAAAATAATATACAAAAAATTAAATGCAAGAGCGCTTTTTAACTTTCGGTTTCAAGTATACCCTACTTAATGTTTCATTTTCCTGATTTTTAGGAATTATTTTTTTATTTATTTATTTAAACGGTATATACGAAGTCACATTGCGAAAAAACAAATATTAGTGCTTCTAGAGTACTGTTTAAATTTTGAACTTCAGGTAAACCCCCACGCCTAATAATTTTATTTCACTCATTTTCAGAACATATTTTTCTTATTTGATTTAAATTGTGTGTGTCACATTATGTTGTGAAAAAACAAATATTGGTGCTGCTAGAGCGATTTTAATTTTTGGGTTCCAAGTAACTCCCCTCCTTATAATCCTATCCCAATTATTTTCAGAAAATATTTTTCTTATTTTATTTCACTGCCATAAAACGAGTTTCCTTTAAATTATTGTAAATTTCGGCCGCTAGAGGGATTTTTAAATTTCGCTTTAAATCGCACTCGTTTTTCAGGTATACCCAAACTCCTAATAGCCCTGATTTTCGGAAACTATTTTTATCAGTTTATTTTAAAAAAATATGAGAATTACAAAAACTGTGACCACTGGAGTGTATAATTTTTTCGTTCCATTCGTTCTTTTGGATTTCGCTAAAAGCAAGAATCGCCACTGTCAATAAGAAATTTATATAGATCAACTTTGGTAAAATGTAAGGTTAACCACAAGATTCCTTTCATTTTCGATGTGATACATTGCTTTTTTTTAATTTTTTTTACATCAAGTTACTTTTATACTGCATCCATAGGTGAGCGTAACGCGCGCTGGTCCACAATCACGCCAGTCGTCATAATAATAGTTTCTACATTGGTGGGTGCAGATGGATAGTCAGTCGCAGTTTGCTGTTACGAGAGCAAGCGTCTTTGTATTGTCATAACTCAGTGTGCGGTTGAGAGATTAAGTAGACCTAAAAGTTAATGTCGTATGAAAGCGGAGCATGTTACAGGCAGCGTCCAATCATGCTGTTCTTGCCCTTATGTATTACCTGTAATGGCACATACTTGATATGTGTAAGAATTAAGGGCGAAGCATTTCTATTTTAGAGTTGGAAAAAATTTTAAATACCATTGGTCGAATATTATAATCAGCAAGGGATTAAAATTATGTACCTGTTAATATCGTCCTTTTTACTACATAAATTGTGAGGCATTAATTAGACTATATATACTATTTTATTTCAGCTATCTGTAAGTGAAAGTTTCTGTAAGTGTGTAAAAATATTACGAAAAGCAGGAATTCTCGTTCGAACAGAGTGACCGTTATGGCTAAATTCCTGCTTTTGCTTATTGAAAGGAGGGCTGCTTTTTCTCCAGCCGGTATGTTAGCAAGATGGGAGCTATTAACACCTGTGCTACCGTTAAAGGACGTTGAACTCTAACGTACGACAGAAGTTGAAATTGAACGCTGGGCGAATCGCCAAGTTGTTACGTTCAGATAATGTGATTAGCCAATAATATGAGAGTTACATGAAGTCGCCGATAGCCTATGAGGATGCCTAAATCCACAGTGGCGGAAAAATAGAGCGTCTCTGTATTACGTGCTCAAGCGACTCTTATTGAGTATCGCCTTTTTGGGGGGCATTCGGAAGTCAGAATTTAGTCTTGGGAACTCTCACTGGAAAATCTACGTTCGAGCTTCTCGGTGCTTCTTCTTAGCAGTCAGAAAACTACTGTTTGTCAAGTATTATATCTCCGCGCGTCTGGAAACTGTCTCATTACTGCGATTCGAAGAGAAACGCCCTGGTATATACTTGTTGGTTGAATAAACGACGTCAACTGGCAGATAACAAGTTGTTCTTTCTCATCAACTCATTACCTTTAATTCCCCTCACTCAACCTGACACCATGAGGTCCCAAAAACCAGCAACATTCCTGTAGATCGACAAGAATATTGTGTGGTGAGTATCTGCATATCATCAAACTTCCATCACCATTCGTCCCGTCACCCATAACTCCTTCACTGTCTTTACAATTTTTCAGTTTGCACGACGCGCAGTTAGTAGATATTCGCTGTTGGTTCATGCTGAATTCTCACTTCTCTGTGGTAAAATAAACTTATGAGAGTAGCACATGATGCGGGGCTTGATAACAAGCATTAGAGAACTCCCTGTAATTATGCATAAAACGAATAAATAAATAAAATAATAAAGCAAAAGTTATCGAATATATTAATTTCCATTTTCGCTTATTTTCAGGTTCTCTTTCATTCCCCAGGGGAGTTTTAACACTCTGTATACTAAGTATGTAAGTAAGCAGAACAAACAGTGCTTCTGTTATGTAAAATAAATGAACACTAATATCTGAAAAAGGATCTAATTATAATGATTAAACATAACCTGCGATTATGTAAACAGAATATCTTTGGTCATTAAATTATTCCTACACTTACAAAATATATTTTATATTCTAGCTAGCGAGTTTAAGTAATACCGTTTTATGGTTTGTTGGTTGGGTTGGACTGTTGGATTGGAAAGAGGAGGAACTTTCAATACTTCAGTCTAGTTCGAGGGCTGATTGTATGCTCCTACACCCCAATGGGTGCACTTCCGGAAAAAAGGATGAAGTAAGGGAAACACAAGACACAGGGTGGCCAGCATCTACGGTCAGGCACAGTGTTTACATACAGAACGGAGCACTCTCTAAGCAGTTCAAATCTCACAGAAGTGTCGCTTCCATACCAGAAGGCACTGCAAAAATCTTTCCAAAGCACAAGCCTCCACCTTGCCGCACACAACACCATCCCAACTGACCTGACACTTTCTACCCTGCTCATGGCACATACACCGATGAATATCTTGCAACATTATCCGTATATCTCTCTCTAATCCTGAGGTTAGCATGTTGCTGAGAAAGGCTTTAAAAGGAAGTCGTTTTGTCCCTATCAACATTTGTATATTAGACGAAAGCGTAGTTGTAAGCGATAAATAATTTATTTGTAGCTGATATAGAGAATTTTACTGACCATCAGTACCGGTGTGTATTATAAAGTTCATACTAAAATATAATGATCATTTTTTGGTATACATAATACTAAACTGTAATATGAAACTCTTTCTGTCCTGCCATACGCTTTTCCTTGTGTTTGTGATGTGAGGTTTACACCCCATTCTCTCGTCTTTCATTCTTTAGAATGTCGCAGCTGATCCATTAAGAGACATCACCGAATGCCTTTTTCATGAACTAATACGCAGTCTTTTCCTTTGTGAGTTTAATGCAGAAATCCTGAAATGCAATCTGCTTTTCTCTATTCACACATAGGTAATCAGAGTTTGGCAAAATCTTTGAGACAGTTTTTCTTCATGTTTTCAACTATTTAAGACAATCATGGACATGCTTGATGTGAATTATGTTTTTAAACGGTTTATCAAATTATCAAATTACTGTGTTCTTACTGCTTGTCTAACTGTAAAAGTGCGTTGTAGAGTTGCGCGCAAAGGGGAGTAACACTTATCAGTATTTCTAATCACGCCGACACTCTTCTTCCATTGCGTCAAAATCCAAGATAGCAACGGCGTTAAAGATTTTGGGCTGGAAGTGAAGTCAATCGACCTCTACATCCGTCTCAAAACGCCGACACTTTAAGCTCTTCAGAGGACTAAATGCATGAAAATCACAAAGAGAAAGCTCAGGATAGTATAGCGGATTCTCCAAGATCTCCCGCTTGAAGCGTGTCAGGGTATACGAGGTTAGATCCATAAGTTTCCGGACTCGCCGATAAGGATTATTGCCTACACAAAATCCTTATTTGGTGTCATACCTTATCTGTTAAGTAAATAATTGCAGCTGTAATTTCCACTCCGCTGTGTTCAGTTGTTCACATATAGTTGCATAGAGAACTATGTGCAGAAGATTTCAACATGTTCAAAATGGAGTATGAAGCTGTTATTAAGTTCTTCACAAATGAAGGAATTGCTCCAAATAAAATTAACCAGCGATTGGGCGGTGTATATGAGGAAGCATTCTCCTCATATTCTACCGTAAAAGAATATGGATCGAGAAAGCATTGAAGACGGAGAGCGTGCAGGTCAGCCCTTGGAGATGCTCACTCCTGAAAACATCGCTCTTATGGAAGGAGAAATTATGGATGACCGGCGAATCACAGTTACAGAAATAGCAGCAAGTTTGGGCCTTTCTAACACAACAGTCCTTCGAATTATTCATGAACATTTAAAAATGAATAAGGTTAGTGCAAGATGGGTGCCTAGACTTCTATCCCCAGTCCAAAAGCAGCATGTCATCTGTTGTCAGGCATTATTGGAGTTCTGCCGTGGCAACGAGAGAGAAGTTCTGCAAACCATTGTTACAGCAGATGAAACTATGGTCCTCGACTATGATCCCTTGTCCAAAAGAGAATCAATGGAATGACGTAAACCTGACGAAGCCCCTAAGGCCAAGGTCACTCAGTCAACCAAGAAGATCATGGCCACAATCTTTTGGGACTGGAAGGAATACTCTTCATTGACTTCAAGGAGAGGAACACCACAGTAAATGGGGAGTACTATGCTGGTCTACTGCACAGACTACGTGCTTCCATCAAACAGAAAAGATAAGGGAAGCTGAGTGGTAGTGTGCACCTTCTTTAGGACAACGTGCCTGTGATCTTATTGCAAAGGAAGCTATGAAGAAATGTGGCTTCAAGGAGATTGACCATTCACCGTACAGCCCAGATCTAGCTCTCAGTAAGCATTTCCTCTTCTCAAAACTCAAGAAGAACCTTCGAGGAAGGAAATTTAAGTGTGACGAAGAAGTGATGGATGCTGTTTATATCCATTTTGCAGATAAGACTTCTGACTATTTGGGGGGGGGGATAGAAATGTTAGTTAAAAGATATGAGAAGTGAATTGCAATAAAGGGTAACTATACTGAAAATTGAAATATATTTTTCGTCTTTATCATACCTAGAAACTGGTTATGCCGGAAACTTATGGACCTGCCCTCGTATGTGGTGTTCATCGAGACCTGCGATCTTGCATTGTCGTGCAGCAAGATGGACAGGAAGCCCGACTTTTTTTTCTAGTTATCCAGAGTCATCAATGGTAAGACGGTGAAGGGCGAACTCGGTCAGAATTGAGGCTTGATATGGAAGAAGACGGTCGGAATTATTTTGGCAGGATGTAGCACTTGCCTTTTCATCATTTCAATGTTCGTCTAGATTGATTCACGAAGAGCATTCTCTTAACTTGTGGCACTCAGATTTTCTCTTCTTGCGCAATTATTCGGCGCTGAATTTCGGCTGCGCAGTGCCCTCCCGCCTTACAAATCCCAACGACTGCCGTTATTCTTGCTTGGACGCTTCTATCTCGCACGTCCACTGCTAGGATGTTGCCAGTTGTTGCGCACGACCTATCGCTCTTGGGTAAAACTGCTAACCTTCTTATGACGCAGACACGACATCTTCAACAGTTTTATTTTAAATACAAATAAAAATATACGCGCTAGATTTGACTTGAATGCAAAAACCTCAAAATACATTGAATCAATTTCTTGACACTACACATACTGTTTTGAGTAACTCAATCACTTAACAGATACCGCAAGAACAAATGATTAGACCAACTTATTTTATTCTTTGTTTTTACCATCAAATGATAGAAAATTAACTGATGAAACTTGCCTTTCGTGTCAATCCATACTAGTCTGTTTTAAAATATGTTCATAAATGTTGCATTCCTAGATTTCTTCACTTCTGATAATCTTCAATGTCCTTTAGGTATACCCATACCTTAAGCATACTTCAGTTCATTCAATGCTCTTGTTTGTTATGGAGAAAATATTATTGAAAGTGCTGTTGCATAAGTAAAACATTCGTTTTAAGAATTTTGCTGCACATCTCGAAGAAATCACAAAGAAGCTTACATTGTAATAACGTAATCATGGAATTTTAATTTTATGTACCTGAAATCAACACGATAACTAGGTTTCCTTCGATGAATAAAATATTACTTCTGAAAAATTGAACTATATACCCTAGTATGCAATATCAATTACAGAATCTTTAAAAAAAATATTGAGATAGATCTACTCGCTAAAAACGAAGTTCATATAACAAATGTTTGAGGAACAGCTTGAACCTATTTTTCAATTGTTCTTTCTACGAGTACATCTTAAAGCAAGGGCAGATAGTGGTTTTATTTCCAATATTTTCAGTTTTCGAATACTTTCTAGCTAAATTCACAAAGCATGATGTATCTAATAATAATAAAAAAAAGACTGCTGCAGTCTTTAACAACGATCATTGTAGCAGCAACTAATTGTGTGATTGACCCACGGAGTTCATAATGTTAATGCAGTAAGGGAACATAAAATTATATTTTTATAATCTTTATGCCCTAGGGATGTTATATACAAATAATTAAACACATAAATGTTGCAGAGCAAAGAGTTTATAAGGATATAATTTAGAATAGTTTATTTTCACTCAGAAACATGTTATGAATTAAATTTAATTTTGCAAACAACACAGCATTTTAACGTATGCTTATGAGATATATAAAAATCATCTAAGAGACGTATTATATAATTTATTTACTATATCCATGTAACAGAATAGTGCAAGAAATTGAACATACATATGAAACAACCACTGCAATAGATTTTAACGGGAATGCCTTCTTCTTTTGTTGTATGAACAGGGCCATGTGTAGGCGTTCCTGTGTTTTCGGTCTTTGCTTCTTGTGCGTAAATAGCAGAGACCATTCTTTGAAATATTTGTAACTACATTGTGGTTCTGTGAGTACAATTCCCCTGCTCACTACCATTGACTTTGAATGCATATATATAAAATACCCAAAATATTTATATACGTTTGATGATGTAGATGAACAGAATATTTAACACGTCTCTTTATATTTATGATACAAAGTTCTTGAGTTAGTTCCTACAAATGATATTTTATTCCTAAATCTCTGTGTACTGTTTAGCCCACTCACTGGTCATTAGTTTAACGAAACAAGACATGAATTATATGTAGCAATGCCTATCAGGTTGAATAGCAACGCCATTGGTCATCAAGAGCATTCATATCACTTCACTCTGGCCACTCCTGGTGGTCTATTGCTAACCGTACTCACCTCGTAGACCCAAGATCGCGGGTTCAATCTTGGTCAGGATCGATGGATTTTTTCGGGGTAAAAATTCTAAGCATGGCTTCCTTGGGAAAGATAGTAAAGCCGTGGGGCCATGTCGTAGATTTACGGCAGGTAAAAGAGCCTCAGGGAAATAAGATGCAAAATTTATCGTCCGTTTCACCCCTGAATTGAATGGGATGCTGATGACCTGAGATGTTAAAGAGCGTCCGTAAATAAACTAAAAAAAAAATAAATAAATAAATAATTAAACTTCGAACTGTGAATTCTGTAATGAATTTAGCCAGCTCTAAAAGAGTAAATATCTAGGATATAGATTTTGCCAGAAATTACATACATTATGTATATTTGATGAAATTGTCACACTATTCATATTTATAAATTTTAACTCTGGTTGTAGAGTTTGTCAGAGAGGGCACTTTTTTAAATAGTTTACATTAAAAGGACATCATTTAATGGTAACTTAAATTATTTAAGTCTAGAATATTTACTAAAAGGTAATTTAAAGTATTTACATCAAGTATATTTACAAAGTTAAATTAATATACTTGTGTTTATACTGTACCTCTCTACGGAAAGTATGAGTGATAAGGTATCTTTTTAATGTTAACCTGAGCTTAATTGCTTATTAGTACTTGCAGTTTCTTTAGAGACGAGGGAAGTGAAATAAATAATACTACACAACTACAGCAAACATCTTTTTGGATCCTGCAACCTGTTACTTATTGTGTGTAAGTTTTGCCTTTGTCTTAGATTCGCTGGAGTGCATATCAGTTAGTTGTACTACAGATAAAAGCAGTTAGAAGCCTCTTGCTTTAGTGGAATGTAAAAGACGTAGGATTGTATCTGGTTTATCGTCATTCACCATCACTTCTAGCCGAGGTCGGACTTCTGACCGAGAGATTTGGGATTCGATTTCCACCGGAACCGTCCTCTCTGATTGTTGTGATTGGTTTTTTTTTTTTTTTTGTTTTTTGTTTTTTGTTTTTTTTGTTTTTTTCCCCAGGTTTTCCTCTGCAAATGCCGGGGAGGTACCTAAACTTAGGCCTGGAACATTTCCTTCCTTAAAAATCCTTTCCCAATATATCATTTCATCTTATGTATCACCAGTGTCCATCGCCTGTGGTGCCTCTGTAGCAAAAACGGGCGTTAAACATCATTCATTCATTCCTTCATGCCATAGCGTTGTTTATTTACAATCAACAATGAAATACAACTTTCTAATTGCTATTATTACTGATTTCATAATGATAAATATCGAGACAGCAAATGCAGTATGCAATAACTTAACAATTAATTGCCGCCGAAAGTTTATTCCTTGCGACTATGTGCGTAATGTGACAACAATAAAAATCATAAAAACACAAAACAAATTTCTAGTGATTGAAATGATATTATGAAAAATCTTCTTAAGGGTCAGTAGTTGACATCCATGGCCCACTGGCATGCAACTGTTAAAGCTGTTAGAGCACACGAAAATACAACAATTCGTTTCCCTGTATAACTTTATAGTTGCAATTCTACCGCCACGGGTGGTCGAGGTCGTTAAGGCGCGGGCTCGTGAGCGGGAGGTCTGGGGTTGGAATCCCGCCAGGACCGTCCTCTCTGACTGAGGTTTTTCCAGCTTTTCCTCAGCCTCATAAATGCCAAATGCCGGGGAGATACCCTATACTTAGGTCTGGAACATTTCCTTCCTTAAAGAAAACTCTTTCCTAATATTTCATCTCATGTATCATCAGTGTTCATCGCCTGTGGTGCCTCAGTAGTAAAAACGGGCGTTAAACACTATTAAAAATTTGCAATTCTGACCTTAGTCGAAACTTTTGGCGTGCGCGTACAAACGCTGGAAGAAGCACAAAATTAAAATTATTTTGAGATTGCGAAAGAAAAAATTAATATTATATTTTTCATCCTGAAGAAAGGAAAATCAATATCGCCCCTTCCACCCTTCAACTACGTCTCTGGTTATTTTAAAACATCTCGGAAAGGACAACTGGAGAGGTATACACTTATACATTAAATGTAAAAGAATAACGCGATGTTTAGTGCGATATTTTATGAAAATCGATTTTGGGAGTAAACATCTCTAAGTGAAGTTTGCCTCGGATCATAGCCCTCACTTCTCATCCCTCCCTCTATCATCATTTCCCATCCATTACAACGGAAGACGGAGGAGAGCGCATAAAGCACTGTTTCACGAGTGATTTAACACTTATAGTTTTCCGATCTGGTACAGCACCCTCTCAATCCAAAATTCTATTTTTCAGCTCCATTTCACTCTTGTACTCCTCGCAAGTATTCTTTCTACACGAATACCCCTGCCTTGTGAAGCTTGATTTAAGGGGTTATGATATTTCCTCGCTGAAATTTACCAATTTTATGAAGTATTACGGCACTACAGGTTCAACTGCAAGGGATTTTAATTTCTTTTAAGTGTAAAGTTCTAGAACAACAGGAAGATATTACAGATGCTTTGAATATACATTTTAGAATGGGAAAAGCCTTCTATGAGTTCAATTCTTTTATATAATAGCTATGAAAACAGCTTCTCTACAGTATTATATCACAAATTCAAAGCGTTTTGTGAACAGGTAATGCGCGGATTAATTTTACTCCAATCGGCGTTAGTCTATTTTTTTTTTTGTTTGATTTATTTATGGACGCTCTTTAACATCTCAGGTCATCAGCGTCCCATTCAACTCAGGGCGTGAAACGGCCGACAAATTTTGCTCAGAGGCCTCTTCTTTCAGGCTTGAGGTTCTTTTTCGTGCCGTAAATGTACGACACGGAACCCACGGCTTTACTTCCCTTCCGAAGGAAGCCATACTTAGGATTTTTACGCTCGGTTCTGTCCGGGTTCGAACCCGCGATCTTGGGTTTAGGAGGCAAGTATGGTAACCACTACACCACCAGGACCTGGGACGTTAGTCAATGGAAAGGTTTTTACTCCCCTTGACTTTTAATCGTTTATATTTTTTATGTGAACTCTTGTTTTTTATTTATTTTAGTACTTTGATATAGTACTTTCTCATTGGAAATTTAATGAATTTTAAAATGATATAAGTTACAATTTCATAATCAATAAACTGATGCTGAATATACATTTCATTGAGAATGTATTTGCTAAAACAGTGGAACCGTCACAGGTGGCCGAGGTCGCTAAGGCGCGGGCTCGTGAGCGGGAGGTCTGGGGTCAATTCCCACCAGACTGAGAATTTTTCCAGGTTTTCCTCTTTCCTCATTAATGGCAAATGCCGGGGAGGTACCCTAAACTTAGGCCTGGAACGTTTTCTTCCTTAAACAAATCCTTCCCCAATATATCATTTCATTTCATGCAACATCGGTGTCACCGCCTGTGATGTCTCAGTAGTTAAAATGGGCGCTAAACGCTATTAAAACAGTTAAAATGCACAAGGGCATAAATTATGGACTTATAGAAAATAAAAGATTTGAAACCCATTCTTGAAAAAATGCATCTATCGGCCGTAAGTTAACAGTAAGCTCTTAAAAATTTGACTCATGGTGAAAAAAAATCCACGGTGGACAATAGCTAACTGAAGTACATGCAAAAAACCGGCTTACTTCGATCATATTTAGAAAATGGTTAGGCCGGAAACTTATGGACCTACCATGGTATGTACTTCGTAATAGTAAATTAGTATAGCAGAGAAAGTAAACAGGCAAACTTTGTGTGTATTGTCACGACCCCATACTTCCAGTGTCCTGAAATAAAATTTGTTAACTTATTTAACGAACTGAGAGGTGGACTAGGGAGGTAGCTTACAACACTAATCTAACAAATTCTTAACAACAATGACGGGATCAATTTAGAAAAATGTCGGAACCAGGTATTCATTGAAAACACAAACATTAGTTAACCATGGGAGAGCTGTCTTTATAATCAGTAATTATCATGTACGTCCATGATGGACGTTAATCTATCACGGGAACACCGGCCCTACATCCAGAATTGTGGCATATTGTCCATCACATGGTTCACTGATGAAACGTGGTTACATTTATGCGGCTATGCAAACTCACAGAACTCACGCTATTGGGCTGTCCAAAATCCACGTGTCATTCATGAAGCACCTATGCATCCATTTAAAGATGGAGTTTGGTGTACAATATCCGCACAGAGAATAGTGGGATCAAACATTTTTTCACCGGACTGTGGACTGTGGACCGCAGGTAGTGCCGGATTTTCATGGATTTGTTGAGCAACTCAACGATGTAGAGCTGGTTCATAGATATTTTCAACAAAATGGCGCTATATGCCGTACATCAAACCAATATATGGCGATAATTGAACTTTCCTCTGAAGAACGGATAATCTCCAAGTCCGGTTACTTAAAAGACAGCATTTACCCACACTCTCCAGACATTGGACGATCTGAAGCACATTACACAGGGACTAATGATATTGACAATTCAGTCCTACAACGAGCGGTCAGTAACATGGAACGAGGTGTTGTGTTATGCCTTATGCAGCAGGAAGGACATTTTCTATAGAGGTTAGTAATCTCCCAAAGATACTCTACATTTGATTATAATAAGTTGTGGCTAGCTGTGTTTCTTTTGAAAGTGTATATAACCAATACACTTCTTTCTTTCAAAAACGAATGCAGCTACAAGAATGCTTGTTACACTTCAAATGTAGAGTTTAGGAGATTATTAACCCTTATAGAAAACGTTGAAAATGTTCTTCCTACTACATAAACAATAACTCAATACGTCGTTCCATGTTACTCACCGCATGTTGGAGGACTGTGTTGTCAATATCATTTATCCCTGTGTAATATTGTACTTCAGATTTCCAAAATCAGGGAGCATGTGTCGTAAACTCTGTCTTTTAAGTAACCGGACTCGGAGATTATCCGGTCATCAGAGGAAATTTCAATTATTGCCATAGACTGGCTTGATGTATGGCGTGTAGTGCCATATATATAAGATTCCATAAATGTATACACACTTCAAGCAAAGAAAGAACTGTGTTAACATAACAAACTGAATTCACACAAACAGAAAATGATGAGCACTAATCATCTTAGACTTTTACAGTTACAACAGTCGCTCAAAATGCGCACCATAGACGTCGATACACTTCTGAGTACGTTGAACTACTGATTGAGTAAGTTTGCGGAAGTGTCCTCAACGATTGCAGCACACGCCGTTTCAATTTCTTCCCGAAGTGCTGTCAGTGTAGCTGGTTTTCTACGGTATACAACATCCTTAAGAGTTCCCCATATGTAGAAGTCCAACGGAGTTAAATCCGGAGAACGCGGCGGAAACTCAATCGGACCTGTTCGACTTATCCAAGTGCCTTGGATAGTGCCTAGAATAGTGCCTTGGATCCAGTGCGCGGGGCTTATTGCTGTGCGACGTCTCCCAGATCTGTCCTTGTGAACATCGCATACGGTATCATGAGTCTCAAATTTGTCTCGAATGCGTGCAATTGTTACTCGCGTTGGCGTTTCTGTTCTGTACACGCGTCTCCATTGCCTTTGAACTTCAACAATATTCTCAGTTTTCCAATACCACTCAAAATTGCTTTCCGCTGTTCAAACGATAATCTTGGCTCCATTTTGTTGTAGCAACGCTAGCATAACGTAATGGAGTGACTTTTGTTTACAGAACATCATACGATTATCTTGGCTTTATTTGTTCATTGTTGATTAACGATAATCTTGGCTCCATTTGTTCATTGTTGATTTACCTGTCACGTAGCCACGCTATCATAATGTGAGTCACTTATGTTCACAGAACATCATACTACACATTAGTGTTGTTTTTCGGCGCAACTTTGAAATATATGAAATAGATATCTACTTTGAAAGTGTGTATATCTTTTTGGCACACTCGGTATATATATATATAAAATGTATATATATATACAATATTAAAATTATTATATATTTAAAACTTTTCCTTATAGTCTCATTTTTTTAATATTCTCAGGTAATAATATTTATATATTAAAAAAATAATAATATTTTTTTTAAAGTTCATCTTTCAAACTAATCTGCTAACAGTAAAGTTAGATGTCAAATATTAACTCACTTTGTATAACCATACTTGCCTTCTAAACCCAAGACCGCGGGCTCAATACCGGCCAGGACCGATGTATTTTTTTCGGGCGTAAAAATCCTAAGTATGGCTACCTTTCGGAAAGGAAATAACGCCGTGGGTCCCATGTCGTAGATTTACGGTATGTAAAAGAAGCTGGAACGTGAAATAAGAGGCCTCTGAGCAAAATTTGTCCGCCATTTCACGCCCTGAAGTGAATGGGACGCTGATGATCTGAGGTATTAAAGAGCGTCCGTAAATAAATGAAATCAAAAACTTTATATAATAGTTTGCATCCGTCCTGTCTATATGAAATTGCTTGTCCAACGATATATTTAACATTTTAACTAACACAGAGAAAAGTAATCTTTCATTTTCTTTGGCGATTTTAAACTAGACTCAACAGAAAACGTACATTTATTTTCGAAATCAACTGTTTTTTTTATCCTGGAAGTATGAAAATAATTCTTTGTTCTAGTGTGTTTACTGGAAGTTTGTTTATGTCTCTTAACCTAAGAGGAATGCAACATGCGCCTTTGAGGGAAGAACAAAAAACAGTTTTTTCTCTTTTTTTTAACACATCTCCAACACGCCGTAACATTACAATTACAATTCGTGAAATGTTTTTCGTTGGCAAACAAAAACCTAAGTAGACTACATAGCAGGCAACTGTTCTTTTGCTCGAAAAGATCTATGCGTCCTCTGGGACCAGCAAGTTCAAGAGATAAAAAATGTTTGCAATGCGACAGGCAAGTAGCCACATCAGAGAGATAGCCGAAAGTAATTGCGCTGTTTGTTCTTCAGCGCAACGTAGTGTGGAATAAGTGAAATTTTAGGTCTCTTAAACCACACAGAAAAATATAAATATATCCTTTGTAGAAAATAGAACATCAGACGCTGAAGTATTCAACAAAGGGTCAGAATATACCGAATAAAGTGGTACTCTAAAACTATATTTACTAGTTCGTTATAACGGCACAATACTACTCGCAAACTACAAAGAACTAGCGAGTTAACATTTATAAAATGGAAAATAAATAGAAAATAAAATAAAATTGACTTTAAAGTAGGAAAATGATTAATACAAGATATATTCTATTACCAAAACTATTTAAACTTTACCTTAAACAAATATTAAACAACTAGACAGTAAAATATTAACGCGTCCAATCTAAAAATTATATGGTTTTTGGCACATGATGCATGGTAAGAAAATTAAAAGGATAATTGAAAAATAAGTATTAAAGACAAAACTGTGTTAACATAACAAAACTGAATTCACACAAACAGAAAATGATGAGCACTAATCATCTTAGACTTTTACAGTTACAACAGTTGCTCAAAATGTCCACCATCGGCGTCGATACACTTCTGAGTACGTTGACTACTGATCGAGCACCGTTTGCGAAAGTGTCCTCAACGATTGCAGCACAGGCCATTTCAATTTATTCCCGAAGTGTTGTCAGTGTAGCTGGTTTTCTACGGTATACAACATCCTTAAGAGTTCCCCATAGGTAGAAGTACAACGGAGTTAGATCCGGAGAACGCGGTACACGCGTTTCTATTGCCTTTGAACTTCAATAACATTCTCGGTTTTCCAATACCACTTCAAAATTGCTTTCCGCTGTTCAAACGATATTCTTGGCTCCATTTTGTTGTAGCAACGACCAATGTGAGTCACATATGTTTACACAACATCATACGATAATATTGGTTTCATTTTTTCATTGTTGATTTACGATAATCTTGGCTTCATTTGTTCATGGTTGATTTTCCTGTCACGTAGCAACGCTATCATATGTATGTGAGTCACATCTGATTACAGAACATCATACGGTAATCTTGGCTTCATTTGCTCATTGTTGATTTTCCTGTCACGTAGCAACGCTATCATAATGCATGTGAGTCACATCTATTTACAGAACATCATACTACACATTACTGTTGTTTTTCGATCCATCTTTGAAATATATTAAATGGATATCTGCTGTGAAAGTGTGGGTATATATTTTTGGCACCCTCGGTATTTATGCATCTGAGATTAAATATAGCTATTGCAATATGAAGATAGGAAAATAAATACGTATAAGCACAAATACATTTATTCTGCCGTGAAAGTCATAAAATTTGGAATAATAATAGAACAGAAATCAATTAGGAATTTGTTAGACCTTATATATAATTAGGAGGAATAAAAACATCAAATAAAAATAAAGATAATGGTACATCCAATTGTACATACTGTAGAAAGTAGTCTCGGAAATTCTTATAAAGAAAAGAACATGTTAGCTAAGATATGATATTAGTATGGATGTACTAAAATAATAGAAAAGAAAGATTATATAATTTAATAACGAGGTGGTACTAGCTGGAAAAGATGTAAAATAGCCTGGAAGAAGCTAAACAGCAAACAAATCCAGAAATTTAAATAGCAAACGGGACAGATTGTAATTGTGTTTGCATAATGAAAAATGATACAATTGTTACAAAGTCGGAAATTTTATTACAATCTTGTTCGAAATTATCTATATTTATAGATCATCTTTATTGATTAACATTGAATTCAACATAGGCCAAATATTTCTCAAAACATGTTAAGTGTTTTCCAAATTCTATTTGAAAATTCGACGGCGGACATGTTTTCCCTTCGCAGGTGGCCAGGCTGTTATGTAGTAATTTACCATTTGCAAATTAATATCCGATTGCGTAGCGGAATGAGGACCCTTATGACAGTTCCTATGGCCGACCCAGTCATCATATTTTGTGTATTTTAATTAGTAATATAAATATTATTAATAACATGAATATTATGTATACGTGATTCATGAAATGTAACTTTAATGCGTTATTTGTACGTAGTCGAAACATACAAATAACATATAACCTATGTCTCTGATGTAGCTACTTATAGGAGCCCGGAAAGCTAAGGAGGCCATGAAACCACCATATAATGGAAATAGTAAACCAAAGGAAAAAGTGTTATGCCGCTTTTTCAAAGACCTTCCGTTGGCGAGGGTTAATAGAGCCAAGATTCAACTCCTTTTAAATACGATAACGCAAATGAACCCCCTAGTCGGTTGTAATTCAAACCAACCAATGTAAATAAATGTTTTAAACATTCAAATAGAAGCGGTAGCATGTGTTGGAAGGCGCATTTTAACCAGCCAATAGTGGATATATATTTTGAACTTTTAAAGCAAGGCGCGAGATTTGAGCGTACTTGTGTAACCCCGTGACTTATTGAAGCCAACGTCTTCTAATTTGAATCAAGTATATACGAAAGCTTTTGTTCAGTTGGAGCACTCAGTACACAGAATCAGGTGCAATACTCAGTTTGCCAGTTTAGCAGAGTAATGCAGTTCCGATAAAACAGGCATCAGTTTTAAGATCAGTTCATCTCCTTGGAAGTCGCGTCAGGTAAATTTATATTCCTCTACCGTACGCAGAACACCAGAGAACGAGAAAGATATTAAGGATAATAAATTACCATATATATTATGTCGCATAGCGTGATCATTTACACAGTCTGTATCCTCTCCCATTCCTGTTGAGTACGAGTCACAAAATAGTTAAACAAATTCCTGAGATAATGTTGCCATTAAGCGTGGGCAGCAACACCGAAGCGATCATTAATCAATCGGCGAAACCGCTTCAAAATTGATATCCAACCTGCAGCACTCAGCTGGAACCTACTAAACCACTCCAAAATCGATCTACCAATGTGGGACCACTCGATTTCGACAACAAATCGCTTCACCCTATATACACACACACTTCTTTTCTATTTTTTCTAATAAATATTTAACGTAAATTAAAAATAATATGGGTCCTAGAGTAGTACTTTAACACACAGTATTTATATTACGCCTTTCACTAATTTGGTCATTCATTTTACTAACTGTAGTTTATTGAATACAATTGAAATACTTTTAGAGCAGTGTTTTCTTTCCTGGAGAGCCAAGGTTATCGAATAGTAGGTCGTAAAAGGCTTTTCGAATATTCAGAAAAATACCCAGACAGTTTTCAATTGCGTTATTCTTAAATAATTCTGGAGATATTAATTAAAACATTATTAGTGAAGTGGGCATTATTCCTATTTCACACAGCAAGACGGACTAAACATTTAATTCTTTTTAAATAATAATTGTTTTACATTTTATGTTTTGTTGACAGTATTCAAAGGGAAAACGTTGTTAATTCGAATGAGATGCGATAATACTGGGAGCAGTGTGGCTACAATTCACATTGACCAGAGTTGAAACTTGCATGAAGATAAAACATAAAACAAACAGAAATATAAAATGCCATTTCATGCACCCCTGCTCCCTGCATATGATAAGCGGAAAACGACTGAGCATTCAATATCAGGCTTAGAGCAGGCTCGCTACAGGTGCGGATAAATATAACTGTACTCCAGGGGATGGGGGCTACAGGAGGGTAGATTGGGGGTGAGAGCAATAACGAGTGGAAGTTTGTATCACGGTGATTGCCTGGGCTAAAATTCAGGAAATAGAATATATTGAGGTTAGTTTATTTTGCTAATTTTGAACTCAACACTCAAATACGAACTTGGCTCTTTGATCTGTTCCAACATCAGAAGAGAATAACTGCCGTCTACTGCAAAGTGTCTGTAATTTGAAACGGGTCGTTATTGGCTAACCAGCCTATATGTATTAATTAATTAATGTACTACTTACCTGTGCAGAAGTTCAGTTCGATCTTAGAGTGCAGCAGTGTTATGGAACATACCTCCGCACGGGAACTTTCGATATTCAGCCACTTAAACTTATGAAATGTGAGCTACTTTTTTCTGTAGACCAGGAATTACGGATAGTTTAATATTATTGACAAAACAATTTTAATTTCTTAGTTTTCATTACAGTTTTCCGAGATTAATAAATAACATTACTAAAATATTTAACACACAAGCCTGTTTTTACACTTTCCAAAATAATTATTTTCTCGGCACAATCAAGGAATTTCTCGGCACATTCTTTGAGCACGCCTGAACTATGAGAATTTGATGATTTTCTTTTGGAATTAAAATAATGAATAGTGTTTAACGCCCGTTTTTAGTACTGAGGCACCACAGGCGGTGGACACAGATGATACATGAGATGAAATGATATATTGCGAAAGGATTTATTTTAAGGGAGGAAGGGAGGCAGGCCTAAGTTTAGGATACCTTCCCGGCATTTGCCAGTTATGAAGACTGAGGAAAACCTGGAAAAAACCGGAGTCATGCAGGACGGTCCTGGCGGGATTTGAACCCCAGATCACCCGCTCACGAGTCCGCGCCTTAACGACCTCGGCCACCCGTGGCGGTGGATTAAAATAATGACATCGCCATTTTCTTAAAGACATTACAATCGTATTTGTACAAATAAATTATGAGTAAATTTGCCTTTCTCGATATTTATTTCTATATTTAAAAAAAAGGTTCGTTTCCATAAATTTTGAAGTAATTCCTTGTGTGTCAAAACGTTCAAACTTTGCTTCTAACGTCGTTATCAAAAGTCTTTTAATGACCAATAAACATTATACTCGTATAGGTTTGTAAATTAAACTCACCTTTTTATTACGTTTTAATGTCCGAATGCAATCAAAACAAGAATGTCATTTTCTAGTCATTTTGATATTCTTGAAGAAGTGTTTGGAAGACAAGGAATTACATAACAGAAAGAAGGAAGGAAGGAAGGAAGGAAGGAAGGAAGGAAGGAAGGAAGGGAGGGAGGGAGGAAGGAAGGAAAGGGGTGACGTTCATATTTATAACATTTTACGAGGTGGGTTTGTTGGTTTGCATATTAATAGAGGGCTACAACTATATGTGGTCATAGAGTTTGCTTTTTATGTACAATATTCCATAACCACCAGCCTTGTTGGTGTAAATAATTGTTTAAACACAAGCATTTCGAGCGACAGGGAAAAATGGATAAGTTTGGAATTCGTGGTGTCCTCTTCTTTTTAGCTTTGGAAGGGTAAACAGCAAAGGAAATCCATGAGAGGATTTTGCCTACATTGGGTGACGCATACCCTTCCTATAAAACGGTGCGACTTGGGGTAAATGAAGCCAAACGTGGCAGAACAAGCATTGAAGACACGTCCTGGAGCACTAAAATCAGCTCTGGGGCCAGAAACCATCCATAACTTCTATTGTATTGTTTAGGCTGACAGACGAGTGAAGGTGCGCGAGTTTGCAAAGGCTAAGGTATCTCAACTGGGGGGGGGGGTAATTTTATTTTACATAAGTTACATACGAAAAAACTTTGCACAAGGTGAGTACCGCGTCTGCTCACTCCAGGGCAAAAGTGAAATTGCATGCGAACATCGCCCTACTATTTGAAAATGTTTAAGAATCCAAGTGAGTTTTACGATGTTTTGTGAATATGGACGGATCGTGGGTTCATTATTACACATCGAAAACGAAAAAGCATTCTAAGCAGTGAACCGGCCTCGAAAAAAGCAATATGTATTTCATCCGCTACAAAGGTGATGACTTTAGTTTTTTGGGGGGGTGCAAAAGTTATTCTATTGATTGATACTTGCAGAAGGGAAATGTCGTTACTCGAGAATATTACACGTCATCTTTAGACACACTGAAGACAGCGATTACGGAAAAACATTCGGGAATCGCAAATAGAGAGTGTTGTTTTACTATGACAATGAGCCGGTGCATTCAAGTCACTCGCTCAGGACAAATGCACCGAATTGCGATTTTAAATGATTCCGCATGCACTCCATTCAATGATATCGCTCCTCGGTTTATCATCTGATCCAGAAACTCAAACCTTTCCTGGATAAACGCAAATTAAGTCAAATTAAGAGGTTTTACAAGCGTAAACGAGTATTTTGAGGGCCTCGAAGAAACCCGCTTCAACGAGATAATCAGGAACCTGGAGAAATTTTGGAGCAGGTGCATTGAATTTCAAGTTGGTTGTGTCGAAATATAAAGTACCTTGCAAGATTGAATTTTTTTCTTTTTAAAATAAACCCAAGTTAACTTTAAGTACAAATGCTTCCCAAGTTCGCATTCCTACGTTCACAGTGAGGAAATGCTCTGGCAAGATAAATAATCATCCAATTCTTGCCTAGCTAACAAGTAGTTCCATGTTCCACAATAGAATGTGGACTTATTTTTAACTAACCGGAAGAAGTAAAACGTTAATAAACACACCTATAATAATTAAAGGCTATAAACAAATGCTTACTTGTTGCAGCCTGTTCTTCATCTGACCCCCGCCCCAAAAATCTGTTTTACCTTCTGATATAAATAAACTTCGATGTACATGAAATATGTACAGAGAATAGATGAGGTAGCACAAATTGCGAGAAATGTGTGCTCAGAGGGATGATTAATAGTGTTTAACGCCCGTTTTAACCACTGAGGCACTACAGGCGGTGACACTGATAATACATGACATGAAATAATATATTGGGAAGGGATTTTTTTTAAAGGAAGGAAATGTCCCAGGCCTAAGGTTAGGGTACCTGCACAGCATTTCCATTTATGTAGACTGAGAAAAACCTCAGTCAGGGAGGACGGTCCTGGCAGGATTCGAACCCCAGACCTCCCGCTCACGAGTCCTTACCTTAACCACATAGGCCATCCGTGGGGGTGATACAGTGGGAGGAGTTCGTGGTCTTTAATCATCATATTTGCCCCAACTTTTTTCATTGCTAGGACAATATAAGTGAGCCACTGAGATGTTCATAACTGCTGCAACACTTTCAGTAGGAACTAGTTAACTAAATCATGCACTTTTAGGATAATTTTACAGCTTGTGCAACTATGTTTGAGTTTGGCAACTTATGTCTTTGATGAAAAAGGGCTTTCCTGCAATATATATTTTTATTTTGCTAAAAGCTATTTTGATCTTCAGCACTTTTAACAAAAATTTAAATTGTGTATGGGGTTTATTTATAAAATGCAAAACTACATAAACGATATAGCTTTGTTTGAAGGTTTACAAGGAAAATAAAATTAATTGTGCAACCTAAAGAGAAATTAGTTGCATACAAGATAATTGTTGTATTACAATCAGCCTAAATGCATTATGTCTACTTTTAGCATGCACTGGTTAGGTCAATTTATTGCCTTTTTACACAAGGCATGAGTTTGAAACTTGCTGGACAAGCCTTTTTTTAGACTATTGGTAAGAATGTTACTGCACTGATAATATGCGTTCATACATATTCAGATTCCTTAGGCATGGAAAAACAGCACAATCATGCCAATATTTTAAAATGATAAGCAACACGACTGTCCTAACAACAGAGGAATAAACCTGTTGAATTCAGCATATAAACTATATGTAAACCCTTATTACTAAAACACTTCATTTTCATTAAATCTCTCTTGCCTGCTGAAGTACTTTATTTTACATTTGGTAGCCTGTCCCCAAAATCCTTAATACATGGTCTCTCCGCTTCTATTTTCCCCTTACTTGCTGATGTTCTTTTCGTATTTTATAAAGGTTAGTACTCTCTGAGACCTTTGTGTTTATTCGATATTTTTCAAATGATATCTAACAGTGATCGTTGGTTGATTACGGATCATTTCCCAAATACACTAAACTCATTTTTTTCTCCCATAGGATTTCTAGTTTATACGCTTTGGTTCTTTAGGTTTCACCATAAAAATTGTCTCTTTAGCCGAACATTGAGTACTTATTTACAAACACATCCAATTAGAGCTGCAGGCTTCTGAATAGCCACTTGATACAAAGCCAACCGCCCAGTTTGTATACATTCATATCCTGCTGCCTTATTTTCCTATTTATACCCGTTCATACCTGCTGCCTTTATAATTTTATTCAGGACAGCTAATAGAGTTTTGCATAAGAATAATTCCTTTGTGACTATTAACCATGATTTCATGCCAGTATTTGAATAAATGAAATGTAGACTAAACCTCAGAACGTGCCTTTAATTATCTATCCTCGTTTCCCAACATAGTCCATAAATAACTGAATGACCAAGTTTCGCGAATAACGAGCTTGTAGCTTTTATCATAACTTTGTGGTAGGAGACTATAAACAATACATGGAATATCGACGCAAGATGGACGTCAGCTGGGAAACTGATGGAAACAGACTTTTTGAAACAAAGATTGTTATCCACATTGATTTTCTGAAACATGTTTTATGGAAGAACAAATAATTCTGACGTTACGTTTTGACACTTTTAATTACAGATCTTTATGGAGGTTTTGAAGAGAAGGGACCTTTTTTCATGCAATGAGAGGCATATTAGCTCCCCACTGTACCAATTCAGGTGCCGAATCTCAGCACACTACAGCGTCCACTATATAGACAAGACTTGAGGCACTGCGATTTTACTTGCCTCCTAGACGCAAGATCGCGGGTTCAAATTCGGCCAGGTTCTATGTATTTTATAGCCTAAAATGCTAAGTATGTTTTCCTTCGAAAGGGAACTAAACACATTGTGCATTTACGGCACGTAAAATAACCCCAAGCTTGAAAAAAAAAAAAAAAAGAGGCATCTGAGCAAAATTTATCGGACGTTTCAAGCCCTGAATTGGCTGGGGCGCTAATGACCAAAGAAGCTAAAGAAAGTCCTAACAATATAATCAACGGCGATTTCCATGTTTTCCTGAAAAGTAAAGAACATTTTCATGGGCATCATTTAAGGTTAGTCTCCATTCGTTTTCATTGCATCGCCACTTAAAACAATTTTTTTCTGACTTTATTAATATCTGACAATTTTATATTATTACGCATCGGGATTTCTAAGCACTAAAACTAGATTATTTTTAATGGTGTTTAACGCCCGTTTTTACTACTGAGGCACCACAGACCGTGGACACTGATGATACATGAGATGAAATGATATATTGGGAAAGGATTTTTTTCAGGAAGAAAACGTTCCACGTTAAGTTTAGGGTATCTCCCCGGATTTGCCTTCCTACAAACACCCTTCCCATTATGCTTGCCACTCATTTAATTCTTTTTTACCTGCCGGAGGGTGGTTGTTGATTTGGTTTATTTACAGACGCTCTTTAACATCTCAAGTCATCAGCATCCCATTCCATTCAGAGCATGAAACGGCGAATTAAATTTGCCCAGAGGCCTCTTCTTTCAGACTTGAGGTTCTTTTACATGCCGTAAATGTACGACACGGACCCACGGTTTTACTTCCCTTCCGAAGGTAGTCATGCTTTGGATTTTTAAGCTGGAAAAAATCCATCAATCCTGGCCCGGACTGAACCCGCGATCTTGGGTTTAGAAGGACAGTATGGTTACCACTCAGGACCGACCAGGACCGACGCCGGCCGATGGCTCATATCTGTCATGGAGTGTACCCTACTTGATTTTAAGTACTTAAAAATTCCGATAAAAATTATATTCCGTCTGTACATCAACCAGCCGTCTCTAAGCAAATAAAGTGGCCAATCATTGCAAAAAATGAAAACCAGTGAATTGTTGATACTATTTGAAGAATTTGGGTGTAAATATTTCACTATAAAAGGAACTAATATACATACACGTTAAAAAAGGGGCATAAGGGATAAGGCACATTTTAAATAAAATTCTTGAAAAAATTAGAAAATTATATGTGTTAACACGTAGGTAAAAAAATCATAGGACCAATATTTTTGAACATACAGTTGATTCTGTTACTCGCATATGAATACCATACTAACCCCTTTTTTCAGAGAATTAACGACAGGGAGCATGATCATGAGTTTTTTTAATAAGACTGCAAATAATTCCATGACAGCAATGCACAATGTGTTTCCGCAGTTATTTGTAGGGATTTGTGGCTGCCTCAGTCCCCTGATTTAACAGCCTGCGATTATTATCTCTCCAGTAAATTAAAAAAATGCTGTGTACAAGATGAACCCGCGCCCATACAAGAACTAAAAGATAATACTCATCAGAAAATTGTCCGGATTTTTCAAAATGAATTACAGCGATTTCCTAAAGAGATTTCAAAAATGTATGGAGAATGAAGGCGAGCTGTTTCAATCACCTCATTTAATGATTATAAGTAACGAGTCTCTTATGTTGTGGTTTGTTTTATTGTTTTACTATTCCACTAATCACCGAGATGCAGCTTGCCGGCTAACCGGCTAACGAGCTGCTAGCTCGCCCATAGGCAAAACACTCCGGAGGGAAACAAAACTGATCACACTGTATTACAGTATAACGAGATAAAATTAAGTGATCAATCAGGTACCTAGCAACAATTCGTAATTTGGAGGTTAGAATCGCTTATTACTTGAACAGTGATGGAAAAATAGTTCTTACGAATACGATAAATTTCGGTTCTGTTTCCTCTAGGGGATTACAATGCTCCCAGAACACAAAGAAAATGATACAGTGAAAGAATTTATTCATAATTTGCGGTATTACTCTAAAATATGGGATTATGTATTTGACGCAATCGCTGCAGAAACCGGAAACACTAGATTCCGAAATACCGATGTAGTCCTCAACCATTAAATGAAAAGAACCATTGGCACATATCCTTAATGTAACCAAAAGGAGAGGGCGACAGAGCGCCATGTTTGTATTTAGCGTATTCTAACCCTCTCGTATTTCACTCACAATCTTATAAAGACAGCTTTTCACACAATGTATCTTTGTAAAAAGTGCTTTTTTCATAAACATTTCACATCAATTGCATCTTACAGCCCTTAGGTCCCATTCACAATGCAAATTGAACTTATCACATTAACTTAGTAGTACATAGGCATTCACAATGAAAGACGCAAACGCACGTATTAGCCAATCAAAAATAAGAGCAAGAGAAGATCAACTAACAGCTGATTGAAAATGATTGCTTCTGAGCAAATGGCGGTAGCGTTTATGCGTATACAAAGTGCAGCAACTAATTTGCTTGGAGTAATATGAGCAAGGATAGCTTTCTTATAATCCAATTAATCTTTTGTCCATTGACGCCATTCTGTCTACAGAGTCACTGACCTTCAGCTCTCTCTACCTGAACTTACCTTTACACGGAACACGGAAATCAAGTGAAACTCCTGCTGCAAGCTGCTGCAAGTCCAGAGCGACAGCGGAGAGAGCGAAACTACTATGCGTGTCCGCAGTGTAAATGTTGCATGTGTTATTTTTTGTTAAACATAATGTAACCTATGCGTTGTCCTCCGTAACTTTTAAATATAAATTGAAAGGGGGATTGTTAGGCGTGTAAAATGTTGCAACGGAGGCAAATCTTATCTTATTGGAATTCGTAATTAATTTATTAATTATATATATATAATTAATTGTGTGTGTCTATGTGTGTATATATACACACACGCGCGTATGTGTGTGTGTGTGTGTGTGTGTGTGTATGCTAACGCTAAACGCAGGTGAATCCTAGAAACCGGTGGACCCAGTGGTTTTACGAAAATATAAATTGATAGGACCAGGGGAATCATTGTAATGGTGGCAAATCTTCTTTGATTGCAGCAGGAAAATATTCATAATCATCAGTCGCTCGGGACTTGCGTCTTTGCAGCAGCAGGCAGCAAGGGTTGCATTTGATTTTCGTGCTCCGTGTAAGGATAAATTCTACCATAGAGAGAGCAGCTGTGTTCTGATTGGCTGATTTCTTAAGTTTAAGTAAAAAGTAGACGCTGAACCTTGAACCGTGCTGGCTTTTAAGTTTACGTCTAATTGTACGTTTATTTTTATGTTTAAGTGATTCATTGTGAATGTTTCTATTACAATACATAACATCTAGTTTTACGTTTAAGTTTACAATAAGTTTGATTTTCATTGTGAATGGGGTCATACTCTGTTAGAAGCGAAAGTGAAAAGGTTTTAATTAGAGAATTGATATATTTATAGCCATATTTTCGTTCGTCGTTTTTCAACTGTTAACAATTTTGAAGGAAAATGTGATGTTAACTTAACACAACGATGTTAAAATAAACAGTTTGTTATTAATGTTAAAGTAGTATAGCAGCTTGTTAACTCTGACCGTCTGTTGATGAATCAGGTCCTATGACTTTTGCTTACTAAGCAAAATGGCTTTGACTTGGCACGAAATATACTCGTACATAAATGATGAATATAAACAAGTCTCCATGGCAATACATAATCGTCTTATACACCAGCAGATTGACTTATTTCGATAACACAAATCCATTGTCTTAAAAAAGTAAATTATTATTTTAACAAAATTAAGTTGTTGTATTGCATCTCAAACATGTTGATGATATCTTTAAATAATAATTCACAAACAGGCATTTTCGTATATAGGTTTGTAAGACTTATTTTTGATTTGAAGGAATTGCTTCCCAAATTTTGTCAGTGTTTTTATTTCTTCGTGTATTTAATAATTATAAATCTATGGACAACAATGTTCAGGCTTTATTTATAATTTTGTTACAATGTTAAATTTTTAACAGAAAAAGGTGATATCCTCGTTGCAATTATACCAGCAAAAACTACTAGGATTCTCAGAAATATCCAAACTGATTTATTATCTCCAAAATGAAAGCACGCATATAAAAGAATCTAAACATTACTTTATAGTGAAGTTATTTATCCTTACAATTTTTTTTTCCAACGGCCAAGAACTTCAGCAGTATAAAATTATTTTGGTTGTCTCTTCAGCCAAAAGAGAAATACATTTCACACATGAGAGGTAGTGATTATTTGCGGTGATGCTGCTCATGTTATGATAAAGGGTCAATGCCCTAGCGTTATCCTGTTGCTGTGTATTACCTTTGCTTCAGATGCTGGATATTTTGCTCCGGGGCGTACATTGTAATGAAGAGTTTGACCTTAATTTCGCGGACTGACTTGGTCATCTTTCAAAAATCTCTGTTTTAAAATTATGGATCGCATTTGCAGTGTGGTGCTTCAGAGCCTCGAAGAGGAGGTTTGTTTTCCACGGATTTTCTTTCCTCGCGGGAGAGGGTGCATCAAGCAAAAAGAGAACAGAATAGAAACTTTCTCCAAACACACACTGTAGCCTAAGATGATCGCTATAACTTAAACTTTTTCTTTGTTTAGAAAGTTAAGTTATTAGCTTAGGTCTGAAGCAGGAATTGTTGTTTCAAACATTTCTATTCTAACAATTGATTCTGTTGGCAATTATAACAATTAGTGCATTTGATTTGAGGTATTATTTTCAGGCCAAGAATGACATAATAATCAAAGGTATCAATATTACCATTATGATTAATATTTTAACATTGTAATTGCTAAGGTATATCTTTTTGACTAGTATGTAATACTATGATTGACAGTGCATATATATGTCTTTGTTTTATTTTTGTGAAAGTAACGGACATGCTGGCCCTCTGCTGCCTGTAGAAAGAATTTGGACATACGATTTGCCTCTAAAGGTTCTATTCTTTTGTTAAAGATGGACGACCCCATCCTCCCATTGCCAGCTATCCATAAAGGGCTGCCCACATCAGGACGGAAAATCAAGAAATATCAGTTCAATCGGTAACTGTTCTTGTCATCAAAAGAAACTCAGCATGCGCAAACACGTGTCTTAAAAGAAACCAAAATTTTAGCAATTTCCGATAGTTTCAAAGGAACGCCGAAATGTGTCTTATCACAAACCTTTATTGTGCGGATCTGAGTGTTAGAAAATTGAAGGAAAAGTAGCGGGGAAGAAAAACTTAAACCAATAAATACCCCCCCCCCAAATTGGACGAATGGGGATGAATAGGTAATAATAAAGATGTCATGTAATAGCCAATAGGAGGTTAGAGTTGAGTTGATTTCTAGAATATTTGAAGAAATAAAAGTTCGCGGGGACGGAGCGAATTCACATAATAGATTAATATAAAATATAAGAGGTAAGTTTGGGCAAGGAAAGTAGTGTAAGAGTAACTGAAGAATATAGAGAGATAGAGTAACGGGACAGTACAAGTGATCATGACATTAGGCAGTTCAGTGAAATAAATGCATCGTCATTAAGACAATATAGGAATCTTATTAAATCAGTGTTACAGTTACGACAGTCAGATTATTCTTATAGTAAAGTTCTTACATCGAAGTGATCAGTGTTATAAGAAAGTGTTACAGCAAAATTATAGGCGACAGTCACGCTGGAATTTGTTACGGAGGAGTGCAGTTAAAGTTCAAATTACATTTACGTGAATACGGTATTTAAATCTTCTAGTGATGAACTTTAGCCTGAGGGCAACTATACAGTAAATACCAAAACCAGAATTATAACCACACGACAGACCCACAGCATGTTCCTAAATCTTCAATTGTCCAATAAATTAAAAAGTTCAACTAGAGGTGAAATTGTATTATTCCAGTGAATAATCCCCTTCCTTCCCTAATAACTTCAAGTCACTAAAAACAGTCCACATTCCCCTGAGATTCCTATCCTCTGCACTGGAACCAGAGAAATAGGAAACATGGAACTCGAGACTTCAAGAGCCGAGGCAACTCAAGAAGACCATCACCTAATCATCTAATTAATTATTCATCATATTCAAAAAGGATATACCATCAAATTAAACCCCTGGAAATAATAAAACCACCAACAATAATACCCCTTCCAGGCCTTGAAATGTCAGATGAAATCTTAACAAACCAAGATGTTTGACAAGAGTTATCATTCACTTTATTTAATATATATTGACCACCTAGTTATGAGGTGGAAAAATGAAATGCAGTCTGGAATTAAAATAAAACTAAACATATTAAAGACTTTACTATATGCTGATGATCAAATAGTTATCTAAGAAACAGAAAAAAAAAAAAAAAATACATGGAGTAGTGTAGATTAAGCCAAAATATAATGTATTACAGTTTAACTATAATTACAAATAAAACAAAGATAGTAGATTTTAAAGGGAAGAACTTTGTTAGATCGAAGATATTAATATGAAAAAACATTGGAAAGTTATCCCACTGTAATGATTTAGTTTAAAATTTGACAAAGACATTGTGATGAAAATTAACAAAGTTCAAACTATTTCTGCAACAATTACAAGAGCTTTAGGAAGAAAAACTAGAAGAGTAATAGAAATGAAGTTTTATAACGTTATGGCTGCGCGTAATCTTATACATAGTTCCGAATAGTGAACTGTGACAAAAAGAGAGAAATCGCGTATACAGTCAGCGGAGATGAAATTTATGAAACATGTAAGACAATGCATTATAGTTAACACAATAAGAAATATAATAATAAGATCAAAAGTTGAATATTTTCTTCAATTAACGATGGAATAGATGAACATTAAATGAAATGATAGGTTGACAGAATAAATTCCAAAGAAGATAATGAATTATATTGGGAGGAGAGTTTTGGGTAGACCCGTGACTTGACGATAGAGACCGGAACAGATGAAATCACCTAATCTTTGAAACGCGTAGAAGAAAGTTTATAAGTATTTGCACGTGGAAATTGTTCTTTCATACAAGCCTTGTGTAGGATGTAAATTGGAAACGAATCAAACTTTAAAAAGTCGGGTCGCGGCCTTGCCAGGATTCGAACTAGCCTTCCAGGCTGATGCTCTACCAACTAAGCTACCGTGTCCTCCAAGCAACGGAATCGCGAATCTCTCTCACCAGATTCTGTATATCTCGGAGACCTTCGTAAGGTTTCTCTACTGTGAGAGGTTAATTCCTTAAGAGCGACTCGTAATGCTACAAGTACATATGACCTGGATATCTATTAACTGTAGAGGTATTTATTTATATCTTGACATTTAAAGATGAAGAAGGTTAGTGCAAGGGGAGGTCCGAGACTTCTTTCCTCAGTCCAAAAACAGCAACGAGTCATCTGTTGTCAGGCATTTTTGGAGCTCTTCGATGGCAACGAAAGAGAAATTCTGCAAACCATTCATTGTTACAGGAGTGAAACTGTGGTCCTCTACTATGATCCCTTGTCCAAAAGAGAATCAATGGAGTGGCAGGCGTAAACCTGGCGAAGGACCGCCTCTAAAGGTCAAGGTCACTCGGTCAACCAATAAGATCATGGTCACAATCTTTTGGGACTGTAAAGGAATACTCTTTATTGACTTCAAGGAGAGAAACACCACAGTAAATGGAGAGTACCATGCTGACCTACTGCACAGACTACGTGCTTCTATCAGAGAGGAGAGGCGAGGAAAGCTGAGTAGTGGTGTGCGCCTTCTTCAAGACAACGCTCCCATGCACACAGCTCTTGTTGCAAAGGAAGCTGTGAAGAAATGTGGCTTCAAGGAGATCAACCATCCACAATACAGCCCAAATGTAGCTCCCATTGACAATTTCCTCTTCTCAAAATTCAAGAAGGACCTTCGAGGAAGGAAATTTAATGTGACGAAGAAGTGATAGATGGTGTTTATGCCCATTTTGCAGATAACTCTTCTGACTATTTTGGGGGGGGGGATTGAAATGTTAATTCAAAGATGTAAGAAGTGTATTGCAATAAAGGCTAACTATATTGAAAAGTGAAATATGGTTTTTATCTTTATCATACCTAGAAAATGGTTAGGCCGGAAACTTATGGATGGGGCTATCCTCGTAAATAATTAAAAAAAAAATCAAATAAATAAAATCACGAAAGTAGAGTTTGCAAGCTTTTCCATGCTCTAACATTGGATGTTTATCTGTACATTCAATGTACAGATGTCTTTAGAGACCCGTAATACATTTTTAATGAGTGGACAGGCTGTAGCAGTTATACATTCTCTTTGTCTTAGCGAAGTACCATCAGATACAAATATAGCAAAAACTTTTGAACGAAACAGACATTAAAGACGGAAGTTGTCCATCAACTGAAGTACGCTAAATGACAGTCGTTAAGAACGTGTTTCCAGTCAGAGCTATTTCAGTGAATCATTAAATAAGAGAGGGAAAGGAGCGGGGAAATGGACGATAATGACCCTTCCTTACCTTCCTTCTGCTTTTAAATATTTTAAAATGGCTCAGGGTGTGCGAAATCAGGGAGGAGAATCGTGCGAACTACAAGTAGGATCATTTCACTGATTTGGAATATTGTAAGTAATTTTAAATTATTTAAACTAAAATGCTTAGCCATATTAAATGAAAGGGGATGATAACATATTCGAAATAAAACTAAGCTTATCTCAAAATATTCTGTAGTAGCCTTTCTCCTCAATGTTGTCCTTTATCTGCCAAGTGAGATAGCTTCATTTATCAGCTACAGTAGTCGCAAGCTACAGCGTCAATGGAGGTCCATTTAGTTTAATTGTCTTCAACGACTGTAAAGTATTAACCAACAAATGATTCCTTTCGGTTGTTTTGATGCTATGAGCAAAACTGAAACCACGTTTACAACCGGCGATTGGCATGGGCACAGAACCAATTTGTTGTATTACTGCTTTCAAAAGAACGAAATCGTACACAATCCTATACTCCCTTCATTGTGATGACATGGTGTCACCATAAAAACCTAACAACTCAGTTGTTTGTATATCTGAGAATTGTCGCACAAGCCATGGCTGTGTTTTTTTCTTCTTCAAACACACCGCCTCGGGTGGCCGAGGTCGTTAAGGCGCGGACTCGTGAGCGGGAGATCTGAGGTTCGAATCCCACAGGACGTCCTCCCTGACAGGTTTTTTTCCCAGGTTTTCCTGAGTCCTCATAAATGGCAAATGCCGGGGAGGTACTCTAAACTTAGACCTGGAACGTTTCCTTCCTAAAAAACAAATCCTTTACCAATATATCATTTCATCTCATATGTCACTGTCTACTGCCTGTGGTGCCACAGTAGTAAAAACGGGCGTTAAACACAATTGAAAAAAAAAGCACTTCAGAACTTCACTTGAATTACTTCTCATTTCCAATTCGTCTGTGAAACTCTGAATTATTTGTCCTTGTACTAATTCAAACTCTTCTTTCACGCCCATTTCTTTGAGAGTCTGTATTGCAGAATTTATTTTAATTTTGATTTCACCATAAGAAACTGATTCCTTTTGTATTGCTGCACTAATACACACGATATATCTAACAGGAAACGCAACAATAAAATATTATTTCTCTGTGACAGCTTTCTACAAAGCTCAGCTAATTTCGAATGACGTCTACTTACTAATTCAATGTTTTCAGATTCAGACATTAGGGTACTGCATGATGCAAGGGTATTCCTGGAAACTGCTAGTAAACAGTTCTTCTCAGTAGAAATCCACCGAATATGACAAATGTTTTTTGACAGCCTGTAACGCCTGTGATAACCACAATATGTCTAAGTTTTGCAGCTATAGAAGGTTCACTGGAACGTTTACAAATTTCGTTTACGAAGCACTCAAAATTAAGAACAGCTTTCACGACACCAACACTTGTTCTGAAAAAGGTCCATTACCAATCCAGTGCGGAGAGATGCTCCTCCTGATTCTAGCTGCAACGCCTTCATGTTTACCGCAGCTTCGTACGCATCAAATCCCACCAGTTTTTATTTAAGTATTTCTATACCTTTGCCTTCTTCTGAAAAGGTTTGGTATCAGAATTTTCCACGGGTACTAGTTTACAGAAGCAGCGACAAGCATCACCCCATTCGTTTACATACGTAACAAACAAAGTCAAACGTTTTTTCAGAAAACCTAGCCGTAGACTCATCCACAGAAAGTGAAAAACAGTCCGTCACTTTGTGAGGAATTTCACTAATTTCAAACGGAACTGTTGTTCCAAGGAAAAAAAGGGGGGGGAGGGGTCATTGTCGTATGAAGACGAATTCAAATGTTTGGGTCATTTGCGATATGTACGAGAGTAGGTCCATAAGTTTCCGGCCTAACCATTTTTTAAATATGATATAGACAAAAACTATATTTCAATCCCCCCCCCCCAATATTCAGAAGTCTTGTTTGCAAAATGGGCATAAACAGCATCCATCACTTCTTCGTCACACTTAAATTTCCTTCCTCGAAGGTCTTTCTTGAGCTTTGAGAAGAGCAAATAGTCACTGGGAGCTAGATCTGAGCTGTAGGGTGGATGATCGATCTCCTTGAAGTCACATTTCTTCACAGTTTCCTTTGCAACAAGAGCTGTGTACACAGGCGCATTGTCGTGAAGAAGGCGCACATCACCACTCAGTTTTCCTCACCTTTTCTCTCTGATGGAAGCACGGGGTCTGTACAGTAAACCAGCATAGTACTCCCCATTTACTATGGTGTTCCTCTCCTTGAAGTCAATGAAGAGTATTCCTTCATAGTCCCAAAAAATTGTGGCCATGATTTTCTTGGTTAATTGAATGACCTTGGCTTTTAGAGGCGGTGCTTCGCCAGATTTACGCCACTCATTGATTCTCTTTTGAACAAGGGATCATAGGAGAGGACCATAGTTTCATCTCCTGTAACAATGGTTTGCAGAACGTCTCTTTCGTTGCCACGGCAGAGCTCCAAACACGCCTGACAACAGATGGCTCGTTGCTGCTTTTGAACTGAAGAAAGAAGTCTAGGCACCCATCTTGCACTAACCTTATTTGTGTTTAAATGTTCATGAATAATTCGAAGGACTGTTGTTTTAGAAAGGCCCAACCTTGGTGTTATTCCTGTAACTTTGAGCCGCCGGCCTTACATAATTTCTCCTTCCACATGAGCGATGTTTTCAGGAGTGAGCACCTCCTAGGGCCGACCTGCACGCTGTTCGTTTTCAATGCTTTCTCGACGCATTCGAAAAAGTTTGACTCATGTTTGTATGGTAGAATATGAAGGGGGGTGTTTCCCCACATACATCGTCCATGTATATGGAGAAATGTTTAATTTAATTTGGAGTAAGTTCCTCTTTTATGAAGAACTTAATAACAACTGGATACTCCATTTTGAACATGTCATAATCTTCTACACATAGCCTTCTTTATGTATCTATATCTGAACAACTGAACACAGCGGAGCGGAAGTTACAGCTGCAATTATTTACTTAACAGATAAGGTATGACACCAGATAAAGGTTTTGTTGAGGCGATAATCCTTATCGGCGAGGTTGGAAACTTAAGGACCTACCCTCGTGTTCGCGAAAGATCAGAGAAAGTATTTTTTTATGAAATGCTCGTTTTTAATGAAATGCCATGGAGAAGCATGTCAAATATGCTTTTTATAAAGCTTCCGAAATTCCCTCAAGCACTGAAACAAAAATTTAATAAACCAGTCACGCTCAACACCAGAAATAGCATCCTCCTCAAGTACTAAGGATATCACCCTTGTACCACGGGATAATATTATGCAATAAACTTTATCGTCACTTTAAGGATGCCTATGCAAAAAATAAATAAATAAATATAAAAGTAAAACAAAATGTCTTGCCTTCGTCTCATCCGAAGAGCATCGCAACCTCATTCAGCTACAACAATGTAAACAAGGCGCATACCACACCTTCCCTCGCCTCGTTAAAACAATATCCTTTAGGGTAGAGCTTTGCATAAGCATATTATTTAGGGAATCATATTTTGATTCATAAGAGTAAGAAGTGAATTTAATACCTAAGTGCTAAATTAATTGTGAAAAGAGCTTTAACAAAGCATCTCATATAAGAGAACATATTTTGATATACGAAGGTAAGAAAATTGAAGTACCCATTGCCTCCACCAAAAGATGTCACGTTCCATTACATCTAACAACAAGAAAGCTTTGTGGGTTTGAACTAGCTGAAAGAGCAACTACCTGGTTATTATCACACTCACTCGGCTAGAAAGACGAAAGGATCTTTTCATAATTAGACATCTATTATTCATTAACTCACATAATATGCATTTATTGCATTATCACACGTTACCAAAGAGAGCTAAAATTACACATATTTTATGTAAATGTTTTTCATATGTTATTAAACTGTAGGGAAGACAAAATGTGACACGAAATTTGTTCTGTTTGGAAGTCTTAACACCAACTTTCCTGTCCTTAAGATATAGCACAGATTACTACAGATAAGCTACTCAATGTTAATAATCATCGAATGCCAATTTTTGTAGGTATCCCCAGGCGATGCGCGTACTAAAGATCGTGGTGGCGAGTCGATAATGCAGGTCTTACCAGATTTGTTTGTTTATTTATCTATCTCTTCTGTTTTATTTGTAATTTCCTTTCTTTCTCTGAGAAAATAAGTTATTGTTAAGCTTTCACCGAACTCCAGACAACCAGCTACAGAACCGCCTACATCCTGAAGACGCAAAAAAATCTGGCTAGCATGTTCTGAGCTGCTGTTACAAATCGGATTTTTGCGTATTGTATTTCACTCTTCAGGCTGTCGGCGGTTCTATAGCTAGTTGTCTAATTTCGGTGAAAGGTTAGCAATGACTTCGCTTCGTCCGAAAAATAACGGAAACTACAAGTAAAACAAAGTATGTAAATAGTGAGATAATCCTGTCAAGTACCCACAGACATGATTTCGTATGCTGCCCATCCAGCTTTGCATCAGAAAATTCGTTTTTAAAATCTGACATTAACTCATCTTCTTAACCCAGTTCTAAGCAGGTAGGAAATTTGGAAGATATGAAGTAAAAGGTAATGTTATTTTTTGAACACAGCCTGTACATAACCTAAAAATGTAAACTATCTTCGTATATAATGGAGTGTGTAAAAATGTAAGTAAATAAAACTCTCAATGACTACAAATAACAATACATGTAATTTTATTTAAAGCACATAGAGATACCAATATAAAGTGTTATATTGTAGGTTATAGTGTACAAAAATAACATCCTGTTCTCCAGATAACATTTACATTGTAAGGACCTAATATTGTCTATAGTTTTAAAAAGATTCACTTTAAAGGCAGCTATGTTACATCTAATGCTCACATACAAATCCAGGAATTATACATTATTTCACACATGACACATACAAATGCACCATAATACTTTGACATGGATGTAAGGAATTAAGTTCTTGACTTATCTGAACATTGCTATATTACCAAACACACTGGGTCTACTTGTTAGATTAATTTGACTGCAGCACATTTAATGTTTGTATTGTCAGGGCACTTTTTGAAACATTCTTTAATTTCTTAAGATTTATACAGTGATTTCTTACTAAGTATACAAGATGAAATTTTTGACCAACTAATGGCCATCACCATGGCACAAATGTTTAATGCTTTGGTTCTAGTGAGCTGCAAGAGTAACATCATAGAATTGAATTCTGCCTGGTCATATTGCATGAAGGTAATGATGATTTAGTATCATTTTCAATCATTCCATTGACATTGTCTTGACCATATAGGAATAAATGCAATTAAATTGTGAAGTTCTACTTCATATAGATTCAGAATGTTGTAGATTACATGTAAGCAAAAGGAAATATAAAGCAATTTGCAAAAATATTCTGTAACAACAATAACATAAATAATGGCATTAAATCTTAACTAAACAGTAAATTGTGTAAATCGTATTGTCAGCTATATAATATGATCCTGAAATTCCAATTTCTCTTCAGATTCTCAGTTGTATATCAAATGTAATCCTTAATTATCTGTTAATAACTCTATTGCTTCTAGAATATAATCTTTATACTTACTCACAGGGTAAAGCACTTGAAAATTACATGCTACTTGGCATTTCAACTCCCACATGTTTAGCTAAGAAAGTTTTCTGAATAGATTACAATAAAACAGCATAGTTCTTTTTTATATATTAATTAAAAGTTTACTAGTACATTAGATATTCAAACTGCTAAATGATAATTATTGCAAAATATTTCTTAAGCTGTATCAGGCTGGCAAACTGAAGCAGAAATCTACCTGATACACATGGAAGTTTCTAATGATAAGGTTAAATCCTCAGCAGCTAAACAAAAATCACTCTTCTTTGCTCTTCTGGTTCAATTAACTATGGTCTAATTAATAACTTTATAATAAAGGACATAGCACAGCTGTTAGGTTGGCTTGTGCAAAATTGGGCAGAGCCAGCGGCTTAATATTCCAAAATAAACTGCAAAAGTAGAGGATGAATATTCTGATTATACCTTGGCCAGTTTCTCTAAAAGTCAAATAGTAATAGGTTAATGGCCCCAATTGCTCCATTCATTCCATTCAATTCAATATATTGCATACAGCAATTGGCAAATGAATGTTTAAATTTTTACCCAAAGGTCAGTGGGTATTTCAGTAGTATGTATATATTGATATGTAATTTTTATATTTTCATATATAAAACTATTTATGCTCTCCCACATTGCACACATTGCTATAAACTGTTCAACAAGACATTATTGCAAAACTTATGAAAAATACTTCTTAAAATGAATGTTTACATCTGTATTCTAAGATAAATATTACCTCTAGCATGATAATTTTTTTTTATCTGGTAACACAAAATATCATCTATACCACAAAAAATAAATAAATACATATAAATAAGGTAATTTTGTAGTAGTAATATTGTATTAGGTTTACAGCTACTCATGTTAGCTACTTTATGTGTAGTTCAACTAAATCATACAAAGATATCAATTATATTGTTGTTGTGTTGTTCGTACATTATGTAGCTTACGTTAAAGTATAACATACATAATAATTACTGTTGAAATGATGATAAGCTGGGAGGTTGGAATAACAAATGCATTATTAAATATTACTGAAGTGAATGAATCTTAATATGTATGGGAGTTACTATAAATTTTTTGAGATATGCAACATTGAACAATTAGAAGTTGCCATACTATTGGATTTTTACATACATACCAGCACCGCTGCCTTTGAAAGTATAATGTTACTCGTTCTTTGACATAGCATTCATCTTCTCTTCATCATCAGCAACAGCTTCTTCTGGGCTGGAAAATCAGTTTATGTAGGAGACCCTTCACATTTTATTTTAGAATAAATTGCATGATACGAAGTTGGGATTGCAGGTTATGATGAAATTATTAATTTACCCAAATGAGGAGCAGCATAATCTTGAGGTTGTCCTCTTCTTGGTCATCTCTCCTCGGTTTTTGAGAACACCATTGATTCATGTAATTGTCATTTTCTTTGTTTTGTGCTTTAATACCTTAGAAAGAAAATCAGCATCGTATAAGTTATATTTTGCATATACATTAAATTGATAAAGTCAGTTTACAAATATTTTTTACTTTATTAGAACAAGATTTGTTTTAAAATATCTGTCACTGTGTAAAATGATATAGACATTTCTACATTTATCACATGTGCTACACATTCAAATCTCAAAATCCACTTACAAATTAATGTAAGTTTGGAGTTTTTCTGCATGATTACAAAGTTCTACTTTGTACCTGATCTAAACGTATTAACCAAGGTTTAATTAAATTTTATAACCAAAGTTATATCAAAACCACTAAAATGGAGCTATTATATATTCTAGATTAGGTTAGTGAGTCGATTTTTGTACTCTTTTATTCCATGTACTCGAGAAATGCTCGGAATGTGTTTCATGAGCTACTGCAGCTGATGAACCCTCAGCATGTATAACTACCCTAAATCTTCAGGGTATAGATGATATCAGATTTCTATAGTAGTGTGAACAAGAGGCTATAACATCTTAGGTTAATTAAAGATACAATGTTAAATATTATCCAGTATATTTAGAAACCATGTGTATGGACTTCTGTAAAGGATTAAGGATGTGCAGTATTTATGATACAAATGGCCTTAGGTAACATAGTGGAGTGATGTTCTTTGGGAGACCCTCTTGACGAACAGTCAGTTGGGATGAGTCAAGTTCTAACATCTCGTATGGTACAAAAATATTTCATGTTCACTACTTGCAAGAATTTAGGCAACTTTGAATTGGGCAAGAATTTTCACCATTTTTACAAATAAAAACCACTAATACTGAACAAAAATCTACATTTTATTTATCAAATTGATCAAGTTAGTTAAATCAACTCTCCTCCAAATGCAGTAGTTTTGCAAATTCTGAGTATTGTTTTATTTTAGCAGAAGCTAAATGTTTCAAACATTACTATTTATTTATCTGCTAGAATACCAATGGTTCCCAACAAGAATATGCTAAATTAAATGTACAATTTAACACTATACCATAATATAAAGGACTATAGAAATAATCAAATATGCATTAAGGAGAACTGCACTTTAGCCCCATTAATTAATTGCTTATTTACATTCATTTCAATTTTGCAATGAACATGAAATTGTAAATTAAGCAAAATTAAACATGCTGACTTATCATTTGCTAATAGTGTGTGAATGTACTATATCTGTTATCCTTAAACAGTTTTTTGTCAAAATGGCAAGCACACATGTAGGCAGTTTTTCTTCCCTACACTTATGGGTTTCCTGAAAAATTGGCCCAAAGATTATTTATACCTGAAATTAAATATGAGTTATTAAATGCATGTAGCACTTATATCACAACAGTAAAAACATCCTTGATTTTTTAAATCCCCTAATATGTAAACATTATAATAAAACAATTTCGAAATATCTAATCTAAATTCTACTCTAAACAGTGCTCATTAGCAATCAGTCTGTTGTCAATTTTGATAATACTCAAAACTTTAAATGAAGTCACTGTAATGATAATTCTATATAAATGAATTAAGAAAGCACATTTTACTTTACACCGCACTGTGTTCACTGTTAGTTACTATTACTATATTTTTTGGGGAGGAAAGGCAATTGCAAAATGATACCTGATTATAAACTTATGAATTTACGATGTATTTTGTAGTACTGTGAAAAATATCTTATTACTCATTTAACACATTTTGTACAAAACACATATGCATAAGGTATTTAAACGTTGTCATTTTAAACTTACGTTACTAGGCTCGATAGTTTTTTCAGTGCAATGTGCATTTGTATTTTCAACAATCAAGTACAAATAGCCATAGACATGCTGAAATCTTACTTACCGCTCAGCATTTTTCGGGAAACGAAACAGTTTCAATTCCTTATTGCCTCCCTTAGTGTTGCTCCCCACCACGGCGCACTTATATTTTAATAAATGTACATTTAAACATGCGTCCTGATTTCTCAACATTCATCGCAATATCAAAATATGACGTAACAATGCACATTTCTTCTTCTTTTCCGAACTGCAAATAATCACTTCCAAAGAGATTCCCCGCAAAAATATTCGGTTTCCTTCTGTTTGCCAGCTATAAAGATTATATTATTCAAAAGAATGCTTCTGTTAGGCGAAATAGGTGTAAACACGATTTAATTTTGCAGCTTTAGCACTTTTGTAATTGAGAGAATTGAGAGTTGGAGTTGTCAAACAACTGAGCTGCGAGCGCAGCGCCAATTTTGCAGGTATCCCCACGGGATTTCTAGCATTCACATGGAGTTCCAAGGTCACTAATCCATTTGCAATAACCTGAGCTATACCCATCTCACTTTAATCTACGTAAGTGGGAGAACTCCAAATTATCAATCAGGTTAAAGCGTAAGATAGTTTGTTTCCAGAAATGTCTATGTAATGAAAAAATAACCATCAATACTAAACTAATGGACAATACTAAACAATGGACAGTAATACTGTGTCGATTATATAAATGGTTACAAAACTGAGACGTGTACAACGTGATTGCAATATAGCTAATGCATTATGACAAGAATCGCTACTGATAGGTAGCATAGTTGGTATTGTCTGTTAGGAAGGGAAAGGGGGAGGGGTTAAAGAGATAGATAACTTTACGTTACACGGAGGATCACACTGGTATAGGTCACGATGGCAGTGGAGAAAACCGAACGCCTCTTTTCCGAAACTTCGTCTCCTTAGTGTTGCCCACTGTTGGATGTGGGAATGCTATCGAGTTGTGCGCTGTTCTATTTTTCGTCTTTATTGAAGCGTAGTGTGGAGTTAAAGCGTGATAATGTTATGTGCGGTATTATTTTATGTAAATGATGACTGCATCAAAACAGTTCGTATGCCTGGAATGTGGGAGGGAATATGAGTACAAAAAACGCTGAGAAGACATGTCTGAAGTGTACACTCAGAAAAATTGGATGTTTTCCCGCCTCTTATAAAAACAACAACAACGTGCGCCTATCACTGTAAAATGTGCAGCAAGAATTTCATTTATGCATTCCACTTTAAACGCCACCAGGTAAATAACCATGGTGAGGGATCAGCTAGAGCAAACAATAACCTGCAGCTTATGTAGGTAGGAAACGGAAATTCTTTTATTTAAACATTTAGAATCAGCACATAAAATAAAAGTAAAATCGGAAAAACTACAGTTCTCATCTTTTTATGATTTTTAAAACTGTAAGCAGGAAATTGAGGAGAAAACGGGGTCGAAGTTTGTTAATCATTATGGTTCTCGCACTTCTTCCGACAATATTGTTAGGCATTATTATGCCTGTCATCGCTCAGGCAATTTTGTTTCTGAAAGTAAATGTGTCAGGCACTTAAATTTGCAAGGAAGCAATCAAATCGGCGGCGTGTTTCCTGCAAAGATACGAGTCAGGCAAGCCATTTATCTCATTTTATCTCAACTTATTCTGGTCATCAACGTTACTTAAGTCACTTGGGACTATCAGAAAAAGAAAAGAGCAGTATAGCTGCAGATATTGCAAACAAAATTCCTTTTGAAGCCATACTGGACAAAATTACAGATACTGTGTCAGATGTTAAATTACAAAGAATTCATCTATTACCTTACATGATCTATATAATAATGAACGATGCTATAATTTGTGCTCCTCATCCGTCAGGCATGAAAGTGATGGGACTAGTGTTGAAACACGGGTGCTTGAAATGAACTTGAGTGACACCCCCTCTATGTGTTTTATAAACCACAAGACAGGCCAGTGACTCCCATTCGGAATTAAAAAACACAGATTTTGTGTTAATTATCATGAACAACGAACAGGGCGAACTATTAAATAAAGTTTGCAAACGATTGTGTATGCACTGACGGAACGCATGAACTTATAGCTATGGTTTCGAACTCATAACGCTACTAGTAATTGATGATATGACGCAAGGGTTTCCATATGCCTTTCTTATATCCAACAGAGGTGTAATATTCAGGTGCTGTCCATATTTTTCCAGGGCATAAAAGTTGGTAGTTGTAAATTTTTCCCCTATTTTATGTCAGATTTAGCAGAGTCCTTCTATAATGCTTGGATTTCAATAATGGAAGCGCCAACAATGAGACTATTGTACATAACATGTAGACAGCGTCCGGAGAAAAAATATAAACAAAGTCCAAAGACCAAGAAAAACAAGCAGATATTTACAGGATAGTAAGAACATTACTGGAAGAGAGAGATGCCACCACATTTGAGATATTGCTTCCTACTGCAAAATTCATGACAACTCTGAGTTTGCTTCATACTTCCAGGAAAACTACGTGAGTAATGCAAATGCTGGGCTTACTGTTACAGGTTGCATACTGGTATAAACAGAAACATGAGCGAATGCATCACACGCTTAAATATATCTGCAAGGAAAACGTATGAAACATCTAGATAAAGCGATATTTGCTTTAATGTCTTTTGTTAAAGACCAGCTGTTCGACAGACCATTATAAATGCAAATTAATCTGCAAGGAATGTAATACATGCATACACAGATACTCTTGTACGTGTGTTGATTATGGAATATGTGTAAACACATACAGAGCATACGTCAATTTCAGCTGCGCTATCAACAGCCTATAGCATATCCTGAAAATATTAATAACTTTATAATGGACACTGGTGATGTTTCTGTTCTCAATAAAAAGGAGGAAAATACTAGCCCAAATGAGCGAACGAGAAAGGAACAACTGTTCTGTGCCTCTTTCAAACAAATTGAAAACAAAAATTCTTCAGAGATGCTTTGGAATGCTATTAAAGGAATTTCCACAACAAGAGAACTTGAAGTTGTGAAGAAACATGGGACATCCTTAAAGACAACAATAGCCACAATTCGCAACCAAAGTGAACAAGTATCCATGGCCAGAACTAAAAAAAAAGTCCCAAAAGAGAAAAAAATTTCCACTGAGAAGTCTCTGCTACAAAAATAAAAGAAAACTTCTCATCGCATTCCCCTTACAAAACCTGCTACAATGGATGCCAACAAGCTCGCTCTTTCTTTGCTGCAAGATGGAAAAGCAATAACAACATCTCATCGCATTCCACTTGCAAAATCTGACACAATGGGTACTAGCCACACCTCAAATCAAGAAATATCTCGCTTTTACAGTTCGGAATACATGCAAAACTTATACTGTTAAAGGCGCATGCTTTTTCTCGTTTAACTATCATTTCCTTCACTTGTTACAATGCTACATAACAGTTTCCCCATTTACTTTATTGTGATTAGCCACTAACATGCTTCCTACGGAGTTACTTTTGGCGACTAAGATTGCTTGCTTCTGTGCGTGCGTTTCGACCATACGATTGTTACATTCGCTCCGCATTAAGGCAGTCACACCTTCCAAACTAATACTAAGGAGACGAGGTTTCAATGAACAGGCGGTTTTCTCTAGTACTAGAGAAAACTAGTACAGGTTTGTACTAGTGTAACGTTAAATGATAGATAGTGGTTGATCTACGCATTACGCGCGACTAATCAGATGTCTTGGCTTGCAAGAGTCCAGCGAAAACTGTGAGTGAAGCAACACGTTTATCAGCCCCCGAGATGTAGATTTGAGGTAAATAATTCGTTATACAATGTAAATATTTTCCAGTTTATTAAAATGTAAACCAGCTATTTGCAACACCCATAGTATTATTTGTGAAAATATCCCTTAATATTCCTTCCTGTGTCAAATATTAAGGATTTAATTTTATTTAACAGGAAGACAGAATGCGGCTTTCTCCCCCAGGCCAGTGTTAAGTTTTTGTCGTGTAGGAGGCCTGCGCTGCGACATTACTAATAGTAAGTCAACAAACTTCAGTAAACTAAACAAGCGTATGCTTCAACATGGAAATTTCCTTTTGTGTTTTAATTATTAATGAGCAATATGAGGAGCCATGGATCAGTGACAAAGAATAATGCTTTGCATCGTGAAATATGTACTGGAGGAAAACAGGGAAAATTTATGTGGTCCTAATTGTATTGGAATACCTAAAATGATATTGCCATTAAACATAGACATGTCTGCTCCAACAAGTTTTTCTTTAAAAAAAAAAAAAAAAAAAAAAAAAAAAAAAAAAACCACCACCGTTGACGACTAAACTGAAATACTTTAGGGAATGTACAAGAGTCTAAGACAAGTAATTTGAGACCGGGAACCTATGGTCCACGAAGAAAAATAACGGAGTTATACGGTTATAAATAAGATAGAATTAGATGCTCATAAGTCAGTGTTAAAGCAAAACGGGGTGCGTTTCCCCTTAGAATGTCTTCAACTCTGCGAAGAAACGTCGATTTCGTTTGCTCATCATTAGTGCTTTCAAGATTTAGTGCTATAAAAATCTCTAAACTCTCGGATTAATCGCATGATGGTGCGGCACTGAACAACTGTTCACTGATTTTCGTGTTATGTAGTTTATAATAGTTTTATTTAATAGTGTTTAACGCTCCTTATTACTACTGGGGCATAACAGGCGTTTAAATACCAAGGGTGCCAAAAAATGTATACGCACTTTCATAGTACATATCTATTTCATATATTTCAAAGTTGAACCGAAAAACAACAGTAATGTGTAGTATGATGTTCTGTAAACAGATGGGACTCGCATACATTATGATAGCGTTACTATGTGACAGATAGATCAACAATGAACAAATGAAACCAACATTATCATAAATCAACAATGAACAAATGAAGCCAATATTATCCTATGTTGTTGTGTAAACACACGTGACTCACATGCATTATGATAGCGTTACTATATGACAGGTAAATCAACAATGAACAAATGAAACCAAGATTATCGTAAATCAACAATGAACAAATGAAACCAAGATTATCCTATGATGTTCTGTAAACAGAAGTGATTCACATACATTATGACAGCGTTGCTATGTGACAGGTAAATCAACAATGAACAAATATAGCCAAGATTATCGTATGTTATTCTATAAACAGATGTGACTCACATTACGTTATGCTACCGTTGCTACAACAAAATGGAGCAATTTTGAAGTGGTATTGGAAAACTGAGAATGTTGTTGAAGACATGTTTACAGAACAGAGCCGCCAACGCAGTATCAATTGCACGTATTCGAGACAAATTTGAGACTCGTGGTAGCGTATGCGATGTTCACACTGGCAGCACTTCGGGAAGAAATTGAAACGACATGTGCTGCAATCGCCGAGGACACTTTGGCAAACGTTGTTCAATCAATAGTTCAACGTACTCAGAAGTGTATCGACGCCGATGGTGGGCATTTTGAGCAACTGTTGTAACTGTAAAAGTCTAAGATGATTAGTGCTCATCATTTTCTGTTTGTGTGTGAATTCAGTTTTGTTATGTTAACACAGTTTTTTCTTTCGTTGAAGTGTGAATACATTTTTGGCACCCTCTGTAGTTTAAAAGCAGCTATTCGTCTGACTCTAAGGCTTAAGATATAAACAATTCTTATAGATAAGATGTAAAATTAAAAAATTAAGCAAAGAGACTCGAGCTCGATAACAATTGATGTCATTATCGTATTGACAATTTTATCCGTAATTGTGTGTTAATATTTTCAAAAGAAGCTTCAATAATCAGTGGCGAACTAGTCACTTAGGGTTGTAACTTTGAAATTTGAACAGACAGAGCACAGATTCCCTATCTCAAGTTATTTCTATGCTATCTTACAAATGATTACGGTGCAGCTCATAGCCAATGATGTAATTAGAGAAACACGTGTTTAAATCAAGCCCCCCCAAAATATTGATAGAATGTAATTTTTGGCATTCAGATGTTATATTTTGAATTATTGTTTAAAACTTGGATAAATATCGTTTAGGATTTGTTAGTTTTCTCCTAATAAATTAGTGAAAGTCAAGAACTGTTTAAACAATGTGCTATATGACTTTTTTTTTTTTTTGAAAACAAGTTTTAACAGCACTCTGTTGTGGTAGGAAATTATTGTTTTGTGTTTGCTGAGGTTGATACACAGCAATGAGACATGTGAATGAAACAGCAGTCGCACAATTAGTTTAGCAGACTGTAATTCGCTTTGTCTCCAGGATTCTTCAAGTCAGTCCTTCTGTCATCCTTAGGGTTTGGAGGCGAAATATAGGGACAGGTGGATACAAGAGGCGGCCCTCTAGCCACCATAATTGAACATGACAGATTTGGAGGCGGTTCGATTATGCTTTGGGCTGGCATCACTCTTGAGTCTTGTTGTTGTCCCGCAGCACATGAATGCTGATGTTTACATTAATAACATTATCCTCAACATGTCCTATCCTTTGCTTAATATATGGACCCTAATTTTCTTCTAATGCACGATAATGCTAAATCTCATATAGTACGAAACACCAAAGATGTTCCGCAAGAATGCCAGATTTGGGCGATGTACTGGCCTACATGCAGTCCTGACTTCAATCCCATTGAGAATCTGTGGGATTAGCTTATTTGCGAGCGTCCTGATGTGACACAGAACCTGGGAGAACTTGCAAATGCACTCACTGATGAATGGGAGAGAACCTCACAAATCTTTATTAGGAGGCTGGTGCGAAGCCATGCCACGTGATTGTTATGAAGTCATCGTAGCTCGCGGAGGACACACTAGGTACTGAGTGTTGAAAAAAACGATGGAAACATTGATTATTAAACTATGTAATCTTGTATTTCCACTTTGTTTTCTGTATATCATTAATTTTTTGTTTTTCTAATCCTGTGAAACAAAAGTTTGTTAGAATGCCTACTCTAATTTTACACAATTCTTCAATCTACAATTACAGACTGTCAATATTTATTTTCGGGCTTTGATTTAAATATGTGTTCCTCTGATTTTTTGAACAGTGTATATGTGAGTAATTGTGATCGGCAGCATATCGTTTGGTATAAGGTTTATAAGCTAAAAACATAGTGTTAGTAAAGGATTATTAACTATACTTGGACCGGCATTGTACCAACTTACTCTTCTTGTATAAGTTTAGACCGGAATCATTGGCAACGACACATTAGCTTTATTGGTTACTTCCTGACGTACATATTTAATATTTCTTTATTAAGTAGCGAAAAAGGAACTGCCTAAAGCATGAAAGAAGATATTTACATCATTAGAATTTAATTAGCTAGAATAGCAAAGAGGAAGGATTTGTATCGAGTCAAGGGAGAAAGAAAAAGACAATTTCTTACCTACTCGCTGGAATAATATTATTTTCTCAACATTCCAGTGTTTTTAAAACTAAGAGTAAACAAAATACTATTTGATTTTTTTTATGTTTAGCATACTTTTTATAAAATAAAAACAATTGCTTATATTATGCATTTAAAGCATACTGAAACTTAAACAATAACCATCGGTTGTAAATTCAATGAAAGTCACATAGAACATAAGAGTGGCAGTTGCTCTCACGCTAGTGGCGACACTGTTAAAAAGTTTGCTAATTGACTCGCTACATGTTTTCTATTGTACAACGAGACCTTTTCTGTACTTCGCGAATCACTCGTAGCTTTTATGAAACTAAAACACCGATGTTGTTTTTCTACTGGAAATTTCCATTAAATACTTTATTTATTTGTTTTAAATAGTGCTTACGGCTCGTTTTTACTACTGTGGCATCATAAGCTGTGAACACTGATGACCAGAGCCCGGAAGTTGGGCAAATTGCTTTTTCTAGCCTGGGTATCCATACATTTGGGATTCGGTAGTGGCAGTTTTTATTTTGCCTTTTTTTTTTTTTGCCTATTTTGGCTTCTGTAGCCTATTTAATGGTTTATTAAAATCTTCGCCTGTTTTGGATCGTTATCGCTTTTTTCTGCGATTATTTACATATTAAAACACATAAAGAATTTCAATATATCGGAATGAAACAAGTTATAAAATTAGATAGCATGTTCCTTACAAAAATATTTATTGAGAATCTTGTTATAATCTTATTTCCTTTCAAGCAGTCAAAAAGCCATTCACTGAAGCTCTTTAGATAGCAGAACCTTCATTAATGAAAGGAACCCGGGCACACAAATATCGGAAAATAGAGAATATGAGGGAAGTGCTATGATAGTTTTGAATAGTCTTGGCGTCGGTCCTGGTGGTGTAGTGGTTACCATATTTGCCTCCTAAATCCGAGATCGTGGGTTCGAACCCGGCCAGGACCGATGGATTTTTTCGGGCGAAAAAATCCTAAGTATGGCTTCCTTGGGAAGGGAAGTAAAGCCGTGGGTCCCGTGTCGTACATTTACGGCACGAAAAAGAACCTCAAGCCTGAAATAGAGGCCTCTGAGCAAAATTTGTCGGCCGTTTCACGCCCTGAGTTGAATGGGACGCTGATGACCTGAGCTGTTAAAGAGCGTCCATAAATAAATCATTCAAAAAAAAATTCAAATAGTCCTGGCGACTGACTTTACATCGATGTGCGCGAGACAAATTTAGGAAATTTGTGGTGGGGATAACTTCTCAGCTACATAACTGTAAGAAATAATTATAAACTAGAAAAGTGAGAGGGGTACAGCTGTACATTAAACCGTCCCTCAATAGTTGTACGGAAGTAAGAGAGATACTAACCTGCTTCCCCTATAAACGCATAAACAGAAAATGAACTCGAACAGAAACTACTGCGCAAGTTTTGCTCATTCGCCAGGACTATTCAAAACTACTTTACAATATTTCCACGATGTACTGAAAGGTGAATGTTCTATTGTAACTGGCTTGTTTTAAATATGCTCCAATCAGTTCAGTGAATGTTTTTTTTTTCTTTTTCCATGATGAAACATTCTCTCTGACAAGCGGCTTACTATGACAGTTGATGCCTAGAAAAAACATTGTAGTTGATTGTAACCAGGTAAAGTAAGCTTAAGTATTTTAATTGTGTGATAAAGAGTTTGTTTAGTATCTTAAATACACATTTTCATTAATAATGAGTGACATTACTCCCTTTTCTCACTTTTAATAAATGTCTATTTTAATTATTTCACTGTCTATTTTCAGTATTTTAACCAAACTAAATGCCTGAACTTCCAAGCTCCGGTAATGACACATATGGGAAGAAATCGGAAATTGAAAAAAAAGTAATAAATAAATAAATAAAAAAATAAAGGAAGTGTTACAGGCCTAAGTTTAGAGTACTTACCCGTTTATAAGGACTGAGAAAAACCTGGAAGAAACCTTAGTCAGGGAGAACGACCCTGAGAGGAATCGAACCCCAGACCTCCCACTCACGAATACGCGCCTTCACAACTTTTAAGTATATTAGCTCTCGAGCGTTGTATAAGAAAATGACACGGTTCTTCTGAAAGATGTTTCACTTAAACACCAATATTAAGTTTTCAAACTGAACCGTCCCTCATTTGCAATTCTCGCCGCGATGCGTACCCTATCAGAAGGTGACAGAAATTTAATAACGAAATTCAATTTTGTCATTAACCTTACCCACCTCCAAGAGTAACTACCTTTAATTAAAAGGTTGACAGTTTCTAGACACCCATCAACGTGGTGAAAACAAACCGCTAGCTGCTCTTCTTAAAACGTCGTCTAATTTAATTCAGGAACCAGAAAGAAGAACAAAAAGTGATATAATGTTAGGCTTCTTGAAAAGAAACACCCAGAAACGCGATAAATACTTTAAGAAATGAGTTTTGTTCGTTCCTCGTTAATGAAAATTCTAACAAAGCAATATGCTCTATTGTGGATATTGCTAGCAAGGCGTGTACGATTTAAACTCTGCTTACCAATGGAAACATTATAGGAAATTTTAAACTTTCTTGGTTTTCCACAGTGGTTGATAGATTTGCATAGTTTTAACAAGATTTTCCAGAATATTATAAAAGAGGTTTACTTTAATTTGGGTTCATTTGCTTAAATGTTAATATTATCCAGATGTAGAATTGCACCATAAAGATTAATTGTATTTTGATTAAAGTACATGGGACTAAAAAAGCTTTTTAAGTGGGCGGTGCAGGCAGTTGCTAATAACGAAGGATTCCAAAGCGCCGATTCTGTGAAGTATGTCTATCTTTATCTAATCTAGCCATAAATACGAGGGTAGGTCCATAAGTTTTCGACTTAACCATTTTCTAGGTATGATAAAGAGAAAATGTATATTTCATTTTTCAGTATAGTTACCCTTTAATGCAATACTTCTCACATCTTTAAATTAACATTTCGACTACCTCCCCCCCCAGAAATAGTCTTTGTCTGCAAAATGGGCATAAACAGTATCCATCACTTCTTCGTCACACTTAAATTACCTTCCCCGAAGGTCCTTCTTGAGTTTTCAGCAGAGGAAATAGTCACTGGAAGCTAGATTTGGGCTCTAGGGTGGATGATCGATCTCCTTGAAGCCACGTTTCTTCACAGCGTCCCTTGCAACAAGAGCTGTGTGCATGGGCGCGTTGTCGTGAAGAAGGCGCACACCACCACTCAGTTTTCCCCGCTCTTTCTCTTTGTTGGAAACACGTAGTCTGTGCAGTAGGCCAGCATAGTACTCCTCATTTATTGTGGTGTTCCTCTCCTTGAAGTCAATGAAGAGTATTCCTTCACAGTCCCAAAAGATTGTGGCCATAATCTTCTTGGTTGATTGAATGAACTTGGCCTTTAGAGGTTTACGCCACTCCATTGATTTTCTATTGGGCAAGGGATTATAGTAGAAGACCATAGTTTCATCTCCTGTAACAATGGTTTGCACAACTTCTCTCTCGTTGCCACAGTAGAGCTCTAAAAATGCCTAACAACAAATGACTCGTTGCTATTTTTGGACTGAGGAAAGAAGTCTAGGCACCCATCTTGCACTAACCTTATTCGTGTTTAAATGTTTATGAACAATTCGAAAGACTGTTATTTTAGAAAGGCCTAATCCTGCTGCTATTTCTGTAACTTCCACCGGTCGGTCTTCCATAATTTCTCCTTCCACAAGAGCGATGTTTTCAGGAGTGGGCACCTCCAAGGGTCGACCTGCACGCTCTTCGTCTTCAGTCCTTTCTCGACCCTCCCATTCGAAAAAGTTTAGCCCATTCTTTTACGGTAGAATATGAGGGGGATGTTTCCCCATATACACGGTCCAATCGCTGTTTAATTTCATTTGGAGTATTTTTTTTTTTTTTTATGAAGAACTTATTAACAGGTCGATGCTCCATTTTGAGCATGTCTCAATCTTCTACACATAATCTTCTTTATACAGCTATATCTGAACAACTGAACACAGCGGAGCGGAAGTTACAGCTGCAGTTATTTACTTAACAGATAAGGTATGACACGAGATAAGGGTTTTGTGAAGGCTATAATCCTTATCGGCGAGGCCGGGACTTATGGACCTACCCTCGTACTTTGCAAGCTTTTGAAAGGAACTGCATCAGCTTATTGAAATTGATTTAAAACCAACGCTTTCGCCGACGCTACAGTCAGCATCATCAGTGGACTGACTGTTTCTGGAGAGAGAGAAGTAGCGGGAGGGGGTAAGAGCTTTTTCCAATGGAAGGAGAACTTCTAAGAACAGAAAGTAGTGGGTAAAGGAAGTCCCTAAGTCCAGTTGTGGTAAATTTTCTCTGATTTAGATTGCACTGTGAACAAATTCATCACATATAACAGTTTTGGTGCAAATAAAAATGTTTTAGTTTATTGGAAAGGATGAATCAGACAAAAATTTCGAGTCATGGTCGGGATCCACGCCGACGCTAGAACCAACTAAGCTATGGTGTCTTCCAAGCATGGAACTAACTATTAAATTATATTTGCATGGAAGCCACTCTCTTCGTAGGGTAATAGTTATGGCTGTCCCGACTAGGTAAATTAAAAGACTTCGGGTAGTGTTTTCCTCTGCCTTTAACTAATAAATGATTTAGAAAACAGTGATAAGGGAAGAACATTGGAAGAGGCATTACTGTGAGCTCTGAAGTAATAACGATGAAGAAGGAACTCAGTTTGAAATAAATGACAGTTTTAATATAGAAGTAAACACTACCATACTAGTACAAGTTGGTCTTTTAGAATAATTAAAAATTGAAAAGTTTTAGAAGTGGATAACAGAAATATAGAAATCATGAAAATTGTTGATTTATTATTAAATTTAAGAACACTTGTTACGCTAAATGGCAGAAAGACAAAATTCCTAAATCTTGGGATATCGCAGCACCTGTAAAATTATATAGTGGTTATATTGCGATCGACAGGACTGTGGGAACTACATCAGCCATTAAGTCACTCCTCAAATCCACCCGTTACATGAACCGCGGAGAAGGGAGTTTGGCCTTGAGTCTCACTCCATTCAGTCAGTTTTGTATAAATATTTAGGAAACGGGCTAAGATTACTATAGGTAAAATACTAGGTCTAATTATTGTTCCATAACGAGCGTTTATGTTTCGTGTTTCTGTACGAGTTTTGCTCTTAGGAAAGTATTTGAAAAGAAAATCTTAGGTGAAGGAACAGATACATCAAGTAGTAAAGTAAAAGTATGTAAGAAATGTAGTGGTCACCAGTACATTTTCTATCGGATACCGGAATAGTAGTTTATTATTATTATTATTATTATTATTATTATTATTATTATTATTATTATTATTATTATTATTATTATTATTATTATTAATTAATTAATTAATTAATAATAATTTTAATAATAATAAGTTTAATAATCTACAGTTAAGTTAACTAAGTTAAAGATTACATTACTTTGACATCATTAACAATAGTAATAATAATATCACAAGTATTAATTATAATTATAATAGTTATACAAACTTTTTATTACATTTTACCTTACTTATTCTTTATCTTACTTTGCTTCTGCTTTATCCTGCTTTATCCCGCTTATCTTCTTCTTCTTCTTCATTTTTTAGCCATACCTTTTTTTCCACAGTCCCTTTACCCTCCTCTCATTCTTTATACACAATACAGTTTTGTATGCTATAAAAATTTCTCTTTCACTACTCCACTACACTTGCATTTGTTCATTTATCCTTTATACATTATCATAAGTATAAAACTATTCTTACAATTTTCACCACTAACTTCACTTCACCCATATCTATTACACCATTACACTTCAATATATTATACCCCTCTCAAACTTTATTATACTTCTCCATTCTTCCTAGACAAGCTTCTCTAACTCCCATCTTCTGCATCTTCACTAAGACCCCAACAACTCCTTTGGCTCCTGCTTTTCCAGCTGCCTCATCATATTCTTTCCACTTGCTCTTCGTCTCATCGTACCTTCTTTCTTCTAACTGTTTATTATATAACTTCTTCTACCTTTTCTTCTCTATCTCCATCATCTGCCTTTCTTTCTTCCAATTCTTCTTCTTCTAGCTGATTCGAATCAAGTTTTCATTGTGAACTTGGTGGTAAATTATTTTTCTGTTTGTCTATATTTAATATTCTTAATCTATCCGATCTTCTAACTTCCACTTCTTCTTCCCTTGCAGCTGAAATCTCTTCTTGCTCCATCCTTTCTTCCCATGCTATTTTACTTATTTTATGGGCTAGGATTTCAAGATGTTTATTTAATTCTTTGATCCTTAAAATTTAGGCTATACGATGGCCACTTAAATTCCTTCTTTCTTCTGAGGTTTCTTCATATAACGTGGACATTCAAACAAAACATGCTCTGGTGTATCCTGTTTTCCACATGGTAAGCGGGTATCATATACACCTGTATCTATTCCTGAATTGAAGGCAGAGAACTTGGGGGTAGAGAAGTGGAGAAGAAGAATCCGCTCCTGTCACAGTCAAAGTTCGCCTCTCAGCTGGAAGGGTTCACTTGACAGTTTTCTGAGACTCCCAAGACATCTTGTTCATCGATTTTATTCATGAACGTCGAACATTCAATCAGTTATTACTTCCAGTTTTTGGCTTATACGGAACGTACGTATGGATGAAAAAGATATCAACGATTTGAGAAGTTCATTTCCAAGACAATGCCCTTCCACGTGGAGCTACATTGACAAGGATAAAACTCACCTAGAGTTAGAAAAATCAAGGTATACACAGGAAACATGTTTATCCCTGGAAGGCAGAAGAAGAAGATATGTCAGTGAATTTTCTTCACCAAAAGGATAATGTAACCGGCAACTAACGGCGCGCTCGCCCTTAAGGAAAGCACCTCGCGTACGGCCAACAATCTTGTGATTTGCTCTCTACTATTGAGCATTGCTTTCTATTGATATGATGCTGTGAAGAACTCCTTGTTTAAGCTTACTTTTGTGCAAATACTAATAATAATATTAATAATAATAATAATAATAAGCATTATTATTATTAATGTATCGTGACCCAATGAAAAATAAAGTTTACATTTATTTGAAAGACAATTTCATCACTTCCCAACACCGCCACGGGTGGCCGAAGTCGTTAAGGCGCCGACTCATGAGCGGGAGGCCTGGCTTTCGACCGTCCTTCCTGATTGACTTTTTTTATTCAGGTTTTCCTCAGTCCTGGCAAATGTCGGTCCTGGTGGTGTAGTGGTTGCCATACTTGCCTCCTAAACCCAAAACCGGGTTCGAACCCGGCCAGGACCGATGAATTTTTTCGGGCGTAAAAATCCTAAGTATGGCTTCCTTCGGAAGGGAAGTAAAGCCGTGGGTCCCGTGTCGTACTTTTGCGGCACGAAAAAGAACCTCAAGCCTGAAAGAGAGGCCTCTGAGCAAAATTTGTCGGCCGTTTCGCGCTCTGAGTTGAATGGGACGCTGATGACCTGAGCTGTTAAAGAGCGTCCATAAATAAATCAATCAAAAAAATAAATAAATAACTGGCAAATGCCGGGGAGGTACCCTAAACTTAGGCCTGGAACGTTTCCTTCCTTAAAAAAAGTCCTTTCCTATATTTCATTTCAAGTATCACCAGTGTTCACCGCCTTGGTGCCTCCGTATTAAAAACGGGCGTTAAATAGCATTAAAAAATCACTTCCCAATCACACGAATAAAAAGATTAATGTGTCTATATCATATGGTAAAATCATAAATATATTACAGTGCAAATCAAAGATTTCTAATTAATTTTCAGGTCATGTTTCTAGTGTGAGATAATTTATAGTAGTGTTTTATGTTTTGTTATATGTCTGCTTAGCTGAGTTCTCTCTCTCTCTGTGTACAAGTTTTAACATGTCGAAAGAAGCACACCGTTTCTTCCTTGCATTTATTGAATAACGAAAGCATTAAGCTACTGAATCAGCCCTCAGGAATCCATGTTAGATCTAGACATATCACAGTGTGTATGCTAACGGTTTAAATATAGACAGCCATGGGAATGTTGATTTAAATTCCGTGGGCCTTTCCTGCTGGAAGCTCTCTCCTGAGGGCGCTTTGCTTGAATTAGTTAATGGATATAAAGTAAATATTTCCTTCAGCCCACGCGATAATTTCTTTACGATGGAGGTCAAATCCGGATTTCTGCCAAAAGGCTTGACGGCCCTCATCTCTATGTTTTTATTTTATTTTTTAATAACGCGCCTTAGACTTGATTAAAAATAAAAAGAACAGAGCACACAACATACAGCCTGTATAATTCAAGGGGCTTATTGATTTTAGTGCCGTTCTGTTTATTATTAAAATACTATGCCGCATATTACAGTACTGCTTGTTTTGCATCATAGCTCGAACACTATGAAGAACATCATTGAGTTTCTGGGTAAAAGCATGGTTCACATCTATTGGATCAATATTCATCCATTTTATGCTCTTAACGTTTTCCTCCTCCGGTGTGATGACTTAGATTGGAATGAAAAAGATTGAGAAGGGCATTTCGGTACTTCAGCCTTGCTCAAGGGCTGGTCGTTTGTGTCTACTCCCCCCTCCGGGAGAAAGGGTTGAAATGAGGGAAATGTCGATTCGCCAGGAACCAGGGAAGGCTTCCAGATGAAACATCCCGACCACTGCGGAGTCCTCCTTTTAAGGATTTCGAGCTTCTCAGAAGGTCGCCTCCATACCCAGATACCGCGGCGGAAACCTTTCCAAACCGCAAGCCACTGTCAAACCGCATCAGCCCATCCCGCCTTGTACTTTCAACCTGTAATAGATACAACAGAATGAAATGAGAGAGTGGAAAATTCTTGGACAGTAAAGATCAATTCCAGCATTCGTCCAACCTACCAGGGGAAACTACGAAAAACCCCAAATTCATAATGGCTGGTCCTAAGGGACTCGAATCCGGTACCTCCCGTGTATGATTCGCAACAATTACTGCCCTGAGTCAACCAGTTCGATTCACTATACTTTACAATCAGAATTAATTAACTGGTGGTTAATGTTTTATGGCGCAAAACTACATAGGACAGTAAAGGTATCTGGTAATTAGCAGCAGCAACTTTCTAGTTTCTGCTATCTACAGATTTCAATGGTGTAAATAACAGGTTTTCGTAACACTCCATCAACCTTTCTCAAGAAGATAGGAATAATTAGAAACTATGTCTACAAAACAATGATGTTTGTTGAAAGGAGAATAGGGAATAAATTACACTGGGCAACAAAAAAATAATTTTTGAATGTTTCGAGCACTTCATGAGGCAATTCCTACTAATTTTGGGTTGAGAAAAACAAATATGACAATGAAAAATTTTTATTAGCTCTAGTTTCTATGATATACACAAGGTGGAAGTATTACATATTAACGGATTGAGAGAAAAGGATACATTTTAATTACATACATGCTAACAACAATGAAAGTGCATTTGATTTTTTTAACTGGTAATTACATGCTAAGAGTTCTAAATTGCTGGAAAAATACTTCGCAGATAGTCGTGTCTGAAGAGAATCATGTGGTGGCCTATTGACTTCGTCGTCTTTTAGCTTGCCTCTTGTGATGGAGTTCCGCAGAATCCCTATACAAAGACCAACAGTAATCCGCAAGCATTACTTCATTCCAATGGCCCTGATATCTTTGTTCCATAACAGAAATGTCCTGATGGAATCTCTCCCCATGTTCATCACTAACAGCTCCACAACTAGGAGGGAAAAAGTCTAGGTGGGAGTGGAGAAAATGGATCTTAAGGGACATGTTGCATCCAAGGTTACGGTATTTTTGCAGGAGCACTGTCACCAAATGCTTGTAGTTGTCATCTCTTTTGTTGCCTAAAAATCCATGAACAACACCCTTGAAGGCTTCCCAAGCTTCCTTTTCTTTCCCCTCCAAAACTTGGTCAAATGCAGGATCCTTTACAAGTTCTCTTATTTGTGGTCCGACAAAAATGCCTTCCTTAACTTTTGCATCACTTAATTTCGAAAATTTCTCTCTGATGTACTTAAAGGCCGTCCTTCTCGGTTCATAGCTTTGACAAAGTTTTTCATCAAACCCAGCTTGATATGCAGGGGTGGAAGAAGAACGTCTTTTGGGTCCACAAGAGGCTTGGCAGTCTTTACAAGAGGCGTCAGATTGCGTTTCTGTGAGGAAAATGTTATTTCACCACAAATATAAAAAAGTTATTCACCATATTTACACATTTTCGGGGCATTTTTACAAATTTTACATTAAAAAAGCACTCGCGAACCAGAAATTTTGCATTAATTTGAGTAGAAACTACATGTAATTCACAGTCACAGCAACAGTATCTATGTTTATGACTTACAAACAGCTGAAGAGCATTTGTGTTTTGTTATTTGACAGGTGTGCCAACTCCCAAAAAAATCCCCCAAATTTAAAATCTTCACTCTAAAACATTAAATGTCACTTTATCTTCAAAACAAGAGCTAATCTATCATTTTTATAGCGATTTTTGAATTCATCAGATGGAAATACATGTATATTCACTATTTTTAAGCTCGAAACATTTTCATTGCTGCCCAGTGTTATCTTTGATTATTCAACAAAGCAATGCATTTTATTTTCTGCTGTATTTTTCACGTTATACTTTTTATGGCGACTTTGAAGTTTGCAGTTATTTTCTAAATACTCCATACATATAGCTATTTTACAATGCTACTGCAAAGCTTACAGTATGGGGATTACAAAAGACTAAACGCTAAGAATAAAACAAACTTTTGAATGAATTTTATTTTAATTATGAACAACGGAAACCAGTTTATCAGTTTATAGAAATATTTCAAATATTTCTAACTACAATATATGTATTTTAACAAAAATATTTTTATAAATTTGGAATAACAATTATGCAAACTTTACAATTAGATTATTTTTATTATTTTATTATCGAGCACCCAGTTTAAATAGTGAAGTCGTTTAAATATATTTGCTATTAACAGAAAACTTTATAAAACATTTTGAATAAAGAACCGATAACATAGGCTGTGCATCATATTATTTTTTTAAAGTGCTATTTTAATTGCCCGTCATGTTATAATGCGTTCAGTTATCGCAGTTTTTGCTTTCGCTTTACTCCCTCCTCCTTTTTGTTATCCTAAAATATCTGTGAACTTCAGTTTTTTCGCAAACAAATGGCTAAATAATATTATCATGACCAGCAGTAGAAAACTCAAAGCTTTGCTAAAATTATTCATCTGACGCCTGTATTGAATGAAGTATAAGCGCAAATGGTGGAATCATATAGATAATTATTTTGTATTGCTATTAGTAGTAACTAACATTTTCATATGTTGAGGCGGTGAGCAACCTAATGAACTCAACCAACTTGCGATGTTTTGCCTATAGGCGATAGGACCCCCGTTGCCATCTGCGGATGTTGTAGAGTGGCTCTGATAATATGCGAGGGTATGTTCATAAGTTTCCGGTCTAACATTTTCTAGGTATGATAAAGACAAAAACTATATTTCACTTTTCAACATAGGTAACCTTTATTGCAATACACTTCTCACATCTTTGAATTAACATTTCAATCCCCCCACTCAAATAGTCAGAAATTTTGTCTGCAAAATGGGCATAAATAGCATCCATCACTTCTTCGTCACACTTAAATTTCCTTTCTTGAAGGTCCTTCTTGAGTTCTGAGAAGAGAAAATAGTCACTGGGGGCTAGAGCTGGGTTGTAGGGTGGATGGTCGATCTCCTTAAAGCCACATTTCTTCACAGTTTCCTTTGCAACAAGAGATCTGTGTACAGGTAGGTTGTCGTGAAGAAGGCACACACCACCACTCAGCTTTCCTCGCCTTTTCTCTTTGATGGAAGCACGGAGTCTGTGCAGTAGGCCATCATAGTACTCCCTATTTACTGTGGTGTTCCTCTCCTTGAAGTCAATGAAGAGTATTCCTTCACAGTCCCAAAAGATTGTGGCCATGATCTTCTTGGTTGACTGAGTGATCTTGACTTTTATAGGCGGTGCTTCGCCAGGTTTAGGCCACTCCATTGATTCTCTTTTGGACTAGGGATCATAGTAGAGGACCATAGTTTAATCTCCTGTAACAATGGTTTGCAGAACTTCTCTCTCGTTTTCGCAGCAGATCTCCAAAAATATCTGACATCAGATGACTCGTTGTCGCTTTTGAATTGAGGAAAGAAATCTAGGCACCCATCTTGCACTAACCTTATTCATATTTAAATGTTCATTTAAATGTTCAATTCAAAGGATTATTGTTTTAGAAAGGCCCAACCTTGCTGCTATTTCTGTAACTTTGAGCCGTCGGTCTTCCATAATTTCTCCTTCCACAAGAGCGATGTTTTCCGAAGTGAGCACCTCCAAAGGCCGACTTGCACGCTCGTCTTCAATACTTTCTCGACTCATTCGAAAAAGTTTGGTTCATTCTTTTACGGTAGAATATAAGGGGGGTGCTTCCCCATATACACAGTCCAATCGCTGTTTAATTTCATTTGGAACAAATCCTTCCTTTGTGAAGAACTTAATAACAGCTCTATATTCCATTATGAACATGTCACAATCTTCTACACATAGTCTTTTTTATGAAACTATATCTGAACAACTGAACACAGCGGAACGGAGGTTACAGCTGCATTTATCTACTTAACATATAAGGTATGACACCAGATAAGGCTTTTGTGAAGGCGATATCGGCGAGACCGGAAACTTATGGATCTATCCTCATACAACAGTTTCCTTAACTATTGTAAAAATTTTAATCAAAATTTTACAAAATTAGGTGTTGAAACTGGCCACCGTCATTGACTATACATCTTTAAATACCATTGATCACTCGCTGTAGTTCACGTTGAGTAATGCTGATTATTTACTGGCAGATATTTTGTTTAAAATTCTTCCAGTGCATCCTGGGGTTGTCTGTATGCATTATTTTATAATTTACTCCAGAGATAAACGTTGCAAGCGGTTTGCTCCGGAACCGAGGGGACATAATATTTATTAATAACTGTTGTCATTCTGAAACACTTTCAATTTCTCCCATCAAAATATGCACTGTAATTACTGTTTTTTTAAATAGTGTTTAAGGCTCGTTTATATTACTGGAGCACCACAGGCGGTGACACTGATGATACATGAGATGAAATGATAAATTGGGAAAGTATTATTTTTTTATCGAAGGAAACATTCCAGGCAAAGTTTAGGGTACTTCCCCGGCATTTGCCATTTATGAGGATTGAGGGAAACTTGTATAAAACTTCATTCAGGGAGGACGGTCCTGGCGGAATTCGAGCCCCTGACTTCCACGAGTCCGCGCCTTAACGACCTCGACCACTCGTGGCGGTTCCCAGAGACGAGGCAACGTTTTTTTTTCTGAGCGAACTTTTCTGACGTGTATCATAACAACATAACATAAACACCAGGGTGGCTGTAATCTCAGTTCCAGGAAAAGTGGTCACCAAGGAATGCCGGTACTTACCTTTTTTGGTGGGACCGCCACCGGTGGCCGAGGTCGTTAAGGCGCGGACTTGTGAGCGGGAGGTCTGGGGTTCGAATCCCGCCAGGACCGTCCTCCCTGACTGAGATTTTTTCCAGGTTTTCATCAGTCCTCATAAATGGCAAATGCAGGGGAGGTACCCTAAACTTAGGCGTGGAACGTTTACTTCTTTAAAAAAAAAAATCCTTTCCCAACATATCATTTCAGTTCATGGATCATCAGTGTCCATCGCCTGTGGTGTCTCAGTAGTAAAAACGGGCGATAAACACCATTAAAAAAAGGCGCTTTGCAGCAATTCTAAACAAGAGAATAAGAATGCATATCTGAGCTTTTTTCATTCCCAAGATTTTACTTTTGATTTCACGCACTTTGTAGTCGTCTAGAATAATAAATTACAGCATAATGACAAATTGTAACTTGGGGAAGACTATCTGATACAAAGTGTGGCGGGCGATATTAAAAATGAGCAAAAGCTGTTGCTAAATATAGAAGAGGAATGAAGCGCGAAAATAGAAGAACAAGTGTAAAGAAACACAATCTGTTTGATGTTTCGCATAAAAGATGTTCTGAGGCCAGGCAAAGAAAGACAGAGAAAAAAAAGACTGCGGCGAAATATTTCATTCATATACAGAGGCGCCCCTAGCGGCAGTTTCTGGCGTCGGTATACTGTTGGGTTCGATAACTGTCGGACGTGCTTTTGCTGCAAATAAACATCATAAAGTTATGCGTGCTTTGCGCGTCTCCTTACGAAATGAACAGTGTTAGAAATTTGACTATAAGCGGGCGTTGCGTAAGGCGACCATACTTTCAAAAGTTAAAACCGGAAGACACACATACACACTCTCTCACTCACTCTCTCTCCCACTCTCTCACTCACGCTCACTCACTCTCTCCTCTCTCTATAAATATGCTAACAAAAACCTAAAATATAATAAATAACTGGCGGCTCACCTTGTTGTGTTATAGTACAGGCACTAGGGTAAACAATTATCTGGTCAGAAGGCGAATAGCGTCATTTTTGTAAATTCTGTCCTCACTACCAAACAGCGCGTACGTAATGAAGTACTGCTATCTGGCGACAACTGTTAGAACTCCGTCCAGATGTTGGAAGTAAGTAATCAGTGTGAGACGTGTTTGTCGCTGTGTATTTTGTTGTGTAAAAGTGTGCTGTTTGAGGTGAGTTCGTATTTGTGTTCCTTTTTTAAAACAGTATAAAATTGATACCGAAATGGTTGGGATAATATATTTAATTTATAGAGCAATGATTATCTAATACTAAACTACTCAACAGAGGTTATGTCGGTGTACGCGCTTCATCATGCTTGTGCAGGTGTACCAACACAATCAAACGAAATCCTATATTTCCGGTGAATAGGGTCACAAAAATGCGGGTGAAAAAGGTCAATGTTTTCGAAATCGACATATTAAGTTTTTTCTATCTCTTTTAATTTATATTATAAATGGAGAAATACCGCCACGGGTGGCCGAGGTCGTTAAGGCACGGACTCGTGAGCGGGAGGTCCGCGGTTCGAATCCCGCCAGGACCGTCCTCCCTGACTGGGGTTTTTTCCAGGTTTTCCTCAGTCTTCATAACTGGCAAATGCCGGGGAGGTACCTAAACTTAGGCCTGGAACGCTTCCTTCCTAAAAAAAAAAAAAAAAAAATATCCTTTCCCAATTTATCATTTCATCTCATGTATCATCAGTGTCCACCGCCTGTGGTGCCTCAGTAGTGAAAACGGGCGTTAAACACTACTCAAAAAAAAAAAAAATGGAGAAATACAAACGAAAAACGACCTCTACGTGAACAGAAGATGATATGCCCAAGGCAATTAAAACTTTCCGTTAAGACAGAAGCCAGCACCACGTTGCAGAATTATTTAGAGTTCCGCATTCCTGTCTTCAAAGGCGGCTACAAAGCGGCAAGGATACTCCAGCAAAGGTAATGGGTGTTCAAAAATATTTAATAAAGACCAGGAACAAGAATTAGTTTCGAGAATTCTGAAACTGTCTGCTTGCAGATTTCCATTGAATTCAAAGACATCAGGAGGGCTGCCTTTATGTTCGCAGAGTCCAATAAAATAAAGCACACTTTCTCGAATGAAATAACATAACAAGTAAAGAGTAGTTAATGCAGTTGAGGAATCGAATATTTCATTGAGGAGAGTAGAAGGGCTCTCAAAATGTTCATTCAGGAAGCAAACAGCAGTTCCCAAAAATATTCCTGAGACTGCAGAAAAGTTGCAAAGGAAAAGAAAACTGTTTCCTCAACAAGAAAGTAATATCAGGCAGGTTATTAATACGCAAAATGTAACCAACTACACCATTATCAGAGTCATCAGGACCGATGAAGATGATGATAACGATAAATCATGTGAACTGTGCAAGATAAAATACAGTGATTCCAAATACGTCAAACTTGGTGACCGGATTCAATGTCAAGGCAAGGGAAAAGAATGGATCATGAGAGATGCGTTGGTGCAGAAATTTCTCTGTGGGAAATGTGTTACTCTCATATGATATTTCAACATTTCTACTGAACCTCTTTGACCCGATTCATCCTACTTGAGGAAGGTAAATAGGGGTCATGCAACACTTTGATCCAAATCATTTTACGGAAATCTGGACAATATTTATTAATTCTCAAATAGTAATATGTGTTTATAAAATAATGTAGTTTGTAAGCATGTACAGTGATCAGAATTTATGTTAAATACTTTTCTGCTATAAAGACATCCAATTTTTTACTCGATTTCTCCGACCTTACCCTATCGCCTATTATTGACCGCTTGAGAGCTGCATACATCGCGATGTTTGATTTGATTGCTGGCACCGCTGTATTTTAGAGAATGGATTTGTTATAGCACTTTTTGTTGTTCTTCAGTTTCTCATACATTTCAACACACGATTATTTGTAATTCACAACACATGTCAATGTTTACACTTTCATCATTTTTCCGCACTTCATTTTATCAGAGATAAAAAAAAACTCACTCTAAAGGTACATTACTTCCAGTAATAACAATAATCAATAATGAATTCATCACGTTTGGTTATATTGTACAACAGAAGCTTCTGAGAATCAAAATGATGAAATACTTCATCTCATTTGTTCGTATATTGAAACAGTTTTTACCTCACCACTCTTTCAAGTTTTTCGTATTATATATTGTTTCACAACACCTATTCACCAACAATTAAGTCAAAATATATGCAAAACGTCTCCTTGAAATTCATAGCATTTCTAACAATTGTGAAAAATTCTTAAATTTTATTTCATTACACTTCTTTTGATAGCTGTGCCCATTGAAACTGTTTAACCCGAGAATATTGGCCTTCCCATCTTATATGTATTTTAATAAATTCACAAAAAATGCATCTATTTGTTCCTTCATCAGTTACAACACCTTCTTCTAACTTCGGGAGAAGTTGGCGTGCTTTCAATGTAAGAAAATGTCCTCTTTCTCTTGTCATAAATGATTTTTACTTTCGTTAACTCACACATTGATTCAATTGACGTCAACCTTTGTCTTTCTACATGTTTATAGTTTCATGAATACACAAGTTCACCGATATCACTCTGAGAGAATAAGAGCAGAATTTTTGGGCAGTTATCACTTGCTAAAACTAGAATTTCAGTGCTTCATATATTTCTAGTATTCGCGTCAAAACAGGAAGAAAACACAATTTGTTTGTACTTAACAAAACTCAAGATTTTTTGCACTTGGTATTAAAAAAGGTAAATTTTTCTTTTTTAATTTACTAACAAGCGGAGTAAATATGAAAGTTCATCAAGAATTTGTAAACAATTACTTCTATGTCAATTGTAAAAGTGCCCATTGCTTTATAAAGCATGAGCAAGTTTTGCTCACCAGAGCTCCTGCTATCCTATTAGTATTTCGTCAAAATGCAACTTCGTTATTTGATACGTTTTAAAAATGTAATAGTAATAATAATAATAATAATAATAATAATAATAACTATGAATATTAAAAATCCAGGAAAACGCAGAATTTATCAGGACACCGGGACGTATGGTTGCCTTAGCACTGCGACGCACAGTGGGCTGGTATTTTCCTTGAGAAATCATGTACACGTTCAAGTTACACATATCACTGCATGCGTCTAATATCAAACAGGATTACAATAAGCCAGGTTAGGTTAGGTTAGGTTAGGTAAAGTGGAACGGTGAACTTTGGAGCTTTATCTCGAATTCAAAACTTTTATGTCAATGCTTGGATTATTCCAAAGTCCCTTATATCTATTTTAGAAATAAATGGCACAGTCTAATAAATGGGCTATTTTTGAAACAGTCCCACTGTCCATGTTTCTAATGTGGTCACGCCCAACTATTCTCTAAAATTATATTATACAAAGGGAGGAATTTAGTTAATACATTGTTGGGATCTTTAACTAGCTTCTCATTCAGCTTCCTACCGGAGTAACAATGCTATCTCTGCTATTATGACGGAACTGGGTATCCCCTTCTCTGGTGCTGTAGTGGTTACCATACTTGCCGCCTAAACCAAGATCGCGGTTTGAACCCTGCCAGGACCGATGGATTTTTTCGGGCGTAAAAATCCTAACTTCGGAAGGGTAGTAAAACTGTGGGTCCCGTGTTGTACATTTGCGGCACGAAAAAGAACCTCAAGCCTGAAAGAGAGGCCGTTTTACGCCCTGAGTTGAATAGGATGCTGATGACCTGAGCTGTTAAAGAGCGTCCATAAATACATCAATCAAAAAAAAAAAAAAAAAAAAAAACCCTTCTCTGGCTCATCGACTTCATTCCATTAATCCAAAATGTCCTGGTGCCCAAAGAAATTTCAACTTATCTGCTTCAGAATTGATATTAATTACGGGAATTTCTTGATAAGAAATGCGAACACATTGCTCTTGTCCGCAAAGCATAAAGTTTTACTCTTGATTTCAAGCAAATAGCTTATTTAAAACAGGATACTAACCACATACCGTTTCTCTTTCACTGAGTATTCTCACTAAACGGAAAGCATTTTAAAACATGTGCTAAAATACAAATCTCATAGTCACAAAATATCCAGGGTGCGAAAAAATTTTTCCACACTTTCACAGAAGACATATTTCAAAATTGCACCGAAAAATATCAGTAATGTGTAGTATGATGTTCTGTAAACAGATGTGACTCACATACTGTATGATAGCGTTGCTACAACAAAATGGAGTCTAGATTATCGTTTGAACAGCGGAAAGCAATTTTGAAGTTGTATTGGAAAACCGAGAATGTTGTTGAAGTTCAAAGGCAATGGAGACGTGGTACAGAACAGAACCGCCAACTCGAGTAACAACTGCACGCATTCGAGACAAATTTGAGACTCGTGGTACCGTATGCAGTGTTCGCGTAGGCAGACCTGGGCAGACCAGCTACGTTGGCAAGGCTTCGGGAAGAAATTGAAACGGCATGTGTTGCAATCGCTGAGGCCACTTTTGCAAACGTTGCTCAATCAGCAGTTCAACGTACTGAGAAGTGTATCGACGCCGATGACGGGCATTTTGAGCAACTGTTGTAACTTTAAAAGTCTAAGATGATTAGTGCTCATCATTTTCTGTTTGTGCGAATTCAGTTTTGTTATGTTAACACGGTGTTTTCTTTGCTTGAAGTGTGTATACATTTTTGGCACTCTCTGTATGCATAAAAAAACATATTTTAAAGCGTGGAAGTTTGAAATGATGGGAAATCGTTTAATTTTAATATAAGTATAATGTTATTTTGTTATCATATTAACACATTCATGCATTTTTAGTCGTGTGCAATATCGTTTTGAAGAATGAGGCATTACAGATGATGCACTGAATTGGGCAAGGACTAGGAAATGTCTAAGTTTAGGGTACCTCCCGTCATTTGGGATTGGCTAGGTCGGAAGAAAAGTTTGGGAAAAAAACTACAGTCTGGGGTAATAGTCTTGACGGGATTCGAACCGAAAGTCTCCCGTTCGCGTGTTTGTGTATTATTGTCCTCCGGCCCTGTATTGATTTTCCTTTTGCTAACAAAATATAGAAATACTTTTTCCTTTTTTTCCCCCAATATCATATAGAGGAGACTGTATCTCTCATGAGTTGGAAAGCCGGTCCTGGTGGTGTATTGGTTACCATACTTGCCTTCTAAACCCAAGGATGCGGGTTCAAACCCGGTCAGGATCGATGGATTTTTTCGGGCGTAAAAATCCTCCGGAAGGGAAGTAAAGCCGTGGGACCGTATCGTAGATTCGTGGCAGGAAAAAGAACCTCAAGCCTGAAAAAAAGAGACCTCTGAGCAAAATTTGTCGGCCGTTTCACGCCCTGTATTGAATGCGACGCTGATGACCTGAGATGTTAAAGAGCGTCCATAAATTAAAAAAAAATGAGGTAGAATATTTTTGTACAATTAAACACCTCCCTAATCACACATGATAAGAGAGAATATGTCATTTGCTGGAATGCGTTTTTCTTGAATTAAAAACTGAGCTTATCTATCCATGCTTAAAGCCAGTACTTTCACTTATAATAACATATGAAAAACGGAAGAACTTGATATTATATTTTTATCATTTCCATGTTACAAAAATGGAACATCTTTGACTAAGTATGATGATAAATACTCTGAAACAATTTGAAGTATGTTTCCGTGATTTGTCCTAGCAATTATCATGTCAAAGTGATGGTTAGTGTGAAAGAGACCCGGTTAGCTTTATTTCCTCTACTTACTTCCTCTAAGTAATTTTAAATACATTGGTCTTTTAAGTAAAACAGCACCTGTTGACAAGTAAAAACGCACAAACATTTACCTGAAGCAATATAAAAATGAAAAATAATACATTTGTGAAATATGATGTTTTATGCAAAATATGCTATTTTTATTCAATGTGCAATATAAAAAATATGACACACATTTTTTTCTTCCTATTCATCATCAAAATGGACTGTGAAGTTTCGCTTCGGCCCTCGTTCAATCTCCGGTAATGTACCGATTGACTATCACTGTTTGAACCCTTTTATATTATTTAAATGGACAGAATGATGAGTAACAAACATTTTGCTGAAGAGAATCCAATATTTCCATAATGGTAGGAAATGAAAACTGGTTGGCCGGTAGAAAAGCAAGTCTAAACGCGTGAGTTATCTGTGGAGGATTTCTTATTATTAATATGGATATTTATTAAATAGCATAAGTAAATTTTGTGGGCATATTCACCAAGTATCCCAGAGATATTTTTTTTCGTTAGAGCGATAGAAAAATAAGTATATCGCAGGGTTTGAATAACGAACTTCGGACATATCATATTACTTGTTAATTAGTACATTATGTACTTCGAAGCTCCCTTGGAATGGGAATGGAATATTAATACCTTGAAAATATTAAACTATAAAGTCAGACACAAACATCTGCCAAACGCGTATAACACTTGCCTGAGCCGTTATTTGAAGCAATGGTATCAAAGAGCGCCGCTAAAAAGATGTTTTCTAAGTGTGAAAACATTTAACCTAGATCATGGACGGTGACAAGTTGGGAAACCACGTTTTGGCAAGATAGTGATAATGTGGAGGATGCTCGATATGCAGGTACCCCTGACATTGCAGCAGACTACATAGTGTTGATACAAAGTTCTAGGTATCTGTGCGCAAAATATAGGGAAACAGTTCCAGCATCTCCTAGTGTGTCACGGGTGATGACATAACTTTTAAAGCGCATAAAATTGTATTAGATTGTTCCCTCTAGTTTTTCTACTGCTGATTTATGAGTGTAGCCCGAATGTCCCTGAATGACTTATCGGCAGGTGCAATACCCGTTGCCGCGTCGGTTATTAGATACTAGGATGCATTTTTCAAATAATAATTTAATATAATACTAATTTGTTTTTAACTCTTGATCAACCAGAATCATATTAAAGGTACTAATTAGGAAGATAGGTCCATAAGTTTCCGGCCTCGCCAATAACGATTATCACCTTCACAAAAGCCTTATCTGGTGTCACACCTTATATGTTAAGTAAATAATTGCAGCTGTAACTTCCACTCCGCTGTGTTCAGTTGTTCACATATAGTTGCATAAAGAAGTCTATATATAGAAGATTGTAATATGTTCAGAATGGAGTTTCGAGCTGTTATTAGTTCTTCACAAAAGATGGACTTACTTCAAATGAAATTAAACAGCGATTGAACGGTGTATATGGGGAAGCATCCCCTCATAACTTTTTCGAATGAGTCGAGAAAGCATTGTAGACGAAGAGCGTGGAGGTCGGCCCTTGGAGGTGCTCGCTCCTGAAAACTTCGCTCATGTGGAAGGAGAAGTTATGGAAGACCGGTGGCTCAAAGTTACAGAAATATCAGCAATGATGGTTCTTTTTAAAACAACATATTTCAAACTATTCATCAACATTTAAACATGAATAAGATTAGTGCAAGATGGGTGCCTTGACTTCTTTCCTCAATGCAAAAACAGCAACTGCTGTCAGGCATATTTGGAGCTCTGCCGTGACTAAGAGAGAGAAGTTTTGCAAACCCTTGTTACAGGAGATGAAACTATGGTCCTCTACTATGATCCCTTGTCCAAAAGAGAATCAATGGAGTGGCGTAAACCTGGCGATGCACCGCCTCTAAAGGGCAAGGTCATTCAGTCAGCCAAGAAGATCATGGCCAAAAATTTTTGGGACATGAAGGAATACTCTTCATTGACTTCAAGGAGAGGAACACCACAGTAAATGGGGAGTACTGTGCTGATCTACTGCACAGACTACGTGCTTCCATCAAAGAGAAAAGGCGAGAAAAGCTGAGTGGTGGTGTGCGCCTTCTTCACGACAACGCGCCTGTGCACACAACTCTTGTTGCAAAGAAAGCTGTGAAGAAACGTGGCTTCAAGGAGTACCCTGCAGGCCAGATCTAGCTCCCAGTAACTGTTTCCTCTTCTCAAAACTCAATAAGGACCTTCGAGGAAGGAAACTTAAGTGTAACGAAGAAGCGATGGATGCTGTTTATGCCAATTTTGCAGACAAGACTTCTGACTATTTGGGGGGGGGGGTTAAATGTTAATTCAAAGATGTGAGAAGTGCATTGCAATAAAGGATAACTATATTGAAAAGTGATATACAGTTTTTCTCTTTATCATTCCTAGAAAATGGTTATGGCGGAAATTTATGACCCTACCTTCGTACATTTCTAAATGGTCATTATATTTTTATTTATTTTTTTTTTTTTACCATTGGAATAACAAACACACTAAAATGGAAGTATTTTTTAACGTTCACTTTGAATGAAGCCTTTGAAACAAAAGAAGTCATGTTAAAATACGCCATAGTCGCAACCTCTAGTTAACAAGGTAACCAGGTTGCTCAAAAGTTAAAAACATTTGCACATCGTGAGCACGAATTAGACTCGAGACGCTTTCGTTGATGTACTTACGGTTGGAAACCGCCGCATAGAACAACCACTAGAATGCAAATGATGTAAAAACCCTTACGTAAATTTTCATCAGACATACAAGCTCCATTCCATATGCGATGTCAAACTCAACATTCAGTGTTTCATATTCATTTGTGCGCTTTCGTTCAGATATTTCGTAAATTATGAAGGCTGGAGAATGGTAATTCATATTCCATGGGAAATGTGTAAGCCAAACAGTAGAATGTGCTTTATAAAGTCCAGCAAGGGATGGGTTTACCAAAATGTACATTCAGTTAATGAATATGCCAGTGGAAAGATGGGTTTTATAAAAATCGATTCCTTCTTTCGCGAAGCAAGCAGAGAACTCGAATTTATCTCCTGGTAAAATATATGTGTTAAAAGATAAATCAAGCGTAATAAATACAGTCATTTATAATCAATGCTCCTTTTTGTGAATCACTTTAAGTTATTTAATTATTAATAAAATTAAATTATTTATTCTTTTTTTTAAAAAAGATACGTCAAATCTTTTTTTATTTTTTTTATTAGAATAGCTTCAACGAAATTATCAAATATGTTTTAAAAATATCTTTATTTGAATTTTACACTCGCCACGGCGTGCTCCAGTGCGGGGGCCCAGGGTCGATTCCTGACTGAGATTTTTAAGGAGTTTTCCCTCAGTTCTAAAAGCAAATGCCTGGAGAACTTAAGCCATAAAGTCCCCTGAGCACATTCGGCCGAATTATTTGTCATCCTACCGGCTATCCTTGGAATTAACGTAACTGCACCTGCCAAGTATCCCAACCTCAGAAGTTGGCTACACTTTCGCCAGGCTGGGAGAGCATTCTACAAGTCAGAACTGACAGTGTGGCATTAAAAAGAAGAAGAAAAAGTCCTTTAATCTTTAGCATTTACTTATTTGTTCTAAATAGTTTTGTTTTTTGCTACTTTTTAAGGATAACAAAACCTTGTGCTTTCAGTCATGTGTTAAATAAATATAATTATGAAATATAACTATCGACTAATCAAATTCTGTATTCAATTGCATAATACAAATACAGCAAAGTTTATTCAATACATGATCGTAAGAGATTCGTAGTGTTCCAGCATTTTTATCTCAAGATTACTTTCAGGAATTTTCACTGTGACTACAAATAAAATTTTCCAAAATTAAAAAAAAAAAAAAAAAAAAAAAAAAAAAAAATCTACTCAAAGACTCCTCGATTCGTTTTTTTTTTTTATTATTATTTATTTATTTACGGACGCTCTTTAACAGCTCAGGTCATCAGCGTCCCATTCTATCCAGGACGTGAAACGGCCGATAAATATTTCTCAGAGGCCTCTTCTTTCAGGTTTGAGGTTCTTTTTCATGCCGTAAATGTACGACACGGGACCCACGGCTTTACTTCCCTTCCGAAGTAAGCCATACTTAGGATTTTTTACGTCCGAAAAAAATCCATCGGTCCTGGCCGGGTTTGAACCCGCAACCTTGGGTATAGAAGGCAAGTATGGTAACCACTACACCACCAGGACCGACAATTCTCGATTCGGCTACTTACCACAGTATCACAATATGTTATTCTGTACGATATAATTAATTATGAATTGTGCATTATGTATTTACTAATTAAAACCTCTGTTTGTTTGTGACTAATTAGTCAGTAATTGAAGTATGAATAAAAAAACCAAGAATTTCTTTTTTTCTTGAGCGGCTTCAGAAAAAATAATCACATTTTATATAAACATTTTAATTTCTGTTTTCGTGAAATTCTTTTAAAATACTGTATAATATAATACGCTATAACTTAAACTGAGCTTTTTATGATCATATTTTAGAATTACAGAGACAAATTTATTGGCTAGGAGAAAATTCGTAAAATTTACTCGTCAGCTCCAAAAAGGGAAGTGTGCAACTGGCAACATTGTAGACAAAATTATTGGATAAAAGCAACGCACAATCTAGGGAAACATGAAATATATTCTTTTCATTTTTTTTTTTTTTTTTTTTTTCTTTTCCTGCTTACAGCACAGGTATACGATTTGGAGAGGTCCCGGATTTAAATCCCTGGATCTCTTCCATGCATTTGTCCACTCTGTCATTTCGTACAATTTCGTTCCGTTTGAAAGTGCCAATAGACTGGTGTGGCTTGCACTTTGGAAAGGTTTATTTCTCGGCTGGTATGTAAGCGTTCCTTCTGAAAGGCTCAAACTTCTGTAAAGGGAGAACGGAATTGCGCAGGCGTCGGAGTGTTTTATCTGGAAACAGTAGGACCTCGTCAGTATCTCCGGGCCTCACCACTCAGAACCCGGCAGCCCGGTGTTTCCCTCATCTCATTTCTGATTCCCCTATCTGGGGCGTAGGCATGAGCACCCAACCCTTGATCAATTCTGCATCTGAAAAACAGTGGGCTTTTTTATTATTTATTTTTATGATTTCAGCAGCTTGTTGAGGTGATGAAATTCGCTGTCCGCGCATCATTTGTTTGACATTCAAGAACAAAAGGAAGGCGTTAGGCGATAAATCAAGATAACGGACAATGAGACATTAATTCGATGTTTTCATCTTCAAATAATCAACTGTTTGACGTGCTGTGTGAAAGCTGGCATTGTCATGATGCGACGTTTTCGGTTGTTTTTGCTGATCTCGTCGTTCTGACAAACAAATTGTTGTATTCATTCAGCATGAGCTGTTCTTCGATCCTCTAAAGGAATGGTTGCGACATGTTCAAGTACAACCGAAGAAATAAACGATCATTTTCTTGGAAGTGCTTCATGAACGAACAACTTATGTGGGATCCGGTTCATCTTGGAACACCCAAACAGCGGATTGTTGCTTAGTTACCGGTTCATACGAACATATCCAAGTTTCGTCATCTGTTACCATGTTGTATACGGATTTTGCAGTTCCTCGGTGGAAAATGTTGAGAATTTCATTACACCAATTAACACGAGCATTTTTTAACTTCGGTCAAATTATGCGACATCTATGGGGAACAGAGCTAAATGTTCATGCAAAGTCGAATATACTGCAGTCTTCGATACGCTTAAGGATGTCTCTATCTCACTCTAAGTCATATGTCGATCTTCAATCGTGTTGCGCGCAGCATCGATGTTTTTCGGAATGACAATAGAGTTTAATCGACCTTCATGAAAGTCATTGCATGACCATGACGAAATTATGCAAAACAATAATTGTAGTTCTTTCTGATAATGCTTTATTACCAACAGTTTAACAAAGCGATTCTATGCTTTGCTGTTGAGTTAGGCCTTTACTAAAATCGTAAATAATCATCCAACGAAAACCTTCAATGAATTTTCCATTTTTCGAAAAATGGCTTTGTTTTTAACGCTCATTATAAACAAACTACTCGGTCATTATCTAAGCCACTTAATGGTCATTTGTAAAACTTAAAAGGTATCCCTCGTATCATCCCACCATTAAAAATTATTTTGAAAAGAATTCACTTGCATAATCTTGTGGCTACCTAAATCACATATTTGCAATATGACTTAATTTAGTAAAACAATGTATTATGTTGTGTAAAATGTTAACAAGCTATTAATAATTATTAATAATTACTTGAATTTTTAAAAGTTTAAAAATAAGTTTACTTATTTCTCCTCTCTATGAAAACTTAAATCAGTGAACTACTATAGTAAGTCCCCTATGTTGCAATAATTTGCATTTTATTTTCTCTAAAAGGTGAAATAATCACGTTACAAGCGATTCTGAGGTTGCTGGTAAATTCACGAAGGAAATGTATGATGTAAACACTTTCTTCAGAAAAAGATGGTTTTTCGTTATTTGTAAATAGCGCCACGGTTGACCGAGGTCGTTAAGGCGCGGATTCTTGAGCGGGAGGTCTGGGGTTTCATTCCTACCAGAACCGTCCGCCCTGACAGAGGTTTTTTCCAGGCTTCCCTCAGTTCTCATAAATGTCAAATGTCGGGGAGGTACCCTAAACTTAGGCCTGGAACGCCTCCTTTCTTAAAAAATAAATCCTTTCCCAATATATCATTTCATCTCATGTATTATCAGTCACCGCCTGTGATGCCTCAGTGCTAAAAACGGGCGTTAAACACTATTCAAAAAAAGTTATCTGTAAATAACTTATACATTGATTAATAGTAGTAGCTTAACTATATTATTTTAATAAGTTCATTTTCATATGTTTTTGTATTATGTAAAGGCTATAATGTTTAATATAAAGTCACAAACATTTAATGGTAATAATTATTTAGCAATATTAATTTAAGAAGTTCATTTGCGTATGTTATTAAGTCAGATAAAGGCCATAATCTTCGATTTAAAGCTCCAAATATTCATTGATAATATGTTTTTAATCATAGAAATTTAATAAGTTCATTTTTTTATGTTAGGTAAGTGGCTTTAATTTTCAATTCAAATAACAAATATTCGTTGACAATACGTTTTAAATCGTATAAATCTTGTAATCTCATTTGCATAGATTTCATATATCAAAAATAAGGACTATTACAATATAAGTCTTAATGTTTGTTTGTTTGTTTGTTGGCCTTTATGATCATATTTATAATATAAAAATGTAACGATTCAAAGGAACACATACATAGCCAAGAATATGAAAAGATTAAAGCTACAGATAAGAAAATTGTAATACTAAGTGAATCAACCAATGGCAAGCATAACAACATTAATTATGTGTACCAAGAATGAAAAACGAGACAGACAGCTTTGTTGAGACTAAATAGAAATTAACGAATTTCATTCGCTTAGTGTACGTATGTTGAAAATAATTCATTGTAATGTTAAGTAATATTACAATACTACTGTAATAAGTGAGGGCTTTTTATCTCAAAATGAGTTAGTTATGCGTTGGATTCCGTGAGAGAAGTTGTGTTTTAAATTCCATTAGCAGAAATCGTGGTTCATACTTCATATAAAGATGCATATTTTAACATTACATATAGATAAGTGGCGATTAACATTTCGAGGAAGAAATTACAAAATAATTAATTGTGGCAAATGATAGGAGTTACAAGTTTGAATTAATATCCACATAGGAAAATACTATACGAGTTGCAACAGGACAAAAAGCACAGTTTTCGGGAGGGAAACATAAATTATAACATGTCTGTCTCGTATTCAGTCTGCATATAATAATATCCTCAGAGCATATCGTAATCAGAAAAGTGTACTGTTGTGTGGTAATAACAAAACATTAATAAACTCCGTAGATTTCTATCATTGTGATTTTGTTATACTTAAAATCACACTCCTTTCACCTCAGAAGTATCAATCTGAATAATCCAGCTGTATTGTCAATCCCTGAACTAGTCGAGCAACAAAGTTGACGCCCGACGCCACCTACACATGTATAATAATATTATATTATAATATCATCACAAACTCCAGGAAATTTGCGAATGTTATAGAAGCCTAGGCATCACTTTCCGTTCATCGCTCTCTTCAGTTGGCATTTTAATGAATAGAGGTCTCAAAAGTGCTGTTGCTCTAGCAAGTTTATGGATGGTTCTGCTGGTCGTGGTTTTCTCCACTTTAATACATCTCCAATAACTGTTTGAAAGCTTCCTGTTAATCGTTAATAGAAAGCTTAATAGTTTCATGATCATCGAATTCAGAGTATGATTTCCTCAGTTTGTGATTATAATCGGGGTGTACATCTGTTCCAGTTCTTCCACAACTTTTACTAAGCGAAATCGCAGTTTGAATTATTTGTCATGCAGTTCTAGGAACGGATTTTTTTCTCTCATGAAATACACGAGGAACACGGTGAAATTCATCATCGGATGAAATGCCGGAATAATCAGAGATCTGTACAACATACCAGTTATAAAGTTAGCCTAATAGAACGCAAAATGAAAAGTGAAACATGGAAGAAACCATATCTACACAGAATTAAAATAAATGTGACTAAGCTTTTTATTTATAAATGAAGTTGCTATGCTTCTGTACTCTGGGAAATGTTTTAACAATTACTTAACTCTGGTTTGTGCTTTAACTTCTGAAAGTTCGGGCTTTTGATTTAATTTGAGGTTAAGACGAAATCATCTTAGATTGATGTTTACACAACCAAATTTTCCAAGTAACTAATTGATAATGTAATGCTCTACACTTTAATTAATTATTTATACCACCGGCCCTAAAAATTATATATATTTCTTTTAGACAACTAGAAGTGAATATTGTAGAAAATGTACTTTGTTTGCATGAACATTTAAAGTGATAATGTTCAAGTAAAATCATAATGTTTAAATGCACAGTATAAAAACGAAAGCTTTGCAAAACAAGGTTACAGGTTTTGACTACCAAACCACGAGGCATTAAAAACCGTACGGCTGCACTCTAGTACAATTTCTGTCAAGTAATGCGATTATCTCCGATATACTGAGGCATGAAATGAAAGCGCACACCACAACCAGCATTTAAGTCACGCCCGCTTCTGAATGAAACTTCTGTTTTGTTTCATACGCTTCACCGTCAATGGATGAACGAGATTTAATGACCGTCACACGTCGATGATTGAACCACAAAACGGAATTCGCGCATGAATTGCGGTATTCAAGAGAGAAATGATGTGTGTGGATGAATATCTTCCTTAATCAGTTTTCGCTTTCAATTTATTATTTATGCTGAGTGATTACGTTGCAGGCTTTGACAGCTGCTTTGTTTGGTTGAGCTCTCGGGAATGCTGATATTTGACTTCGCATTTCTCTGTTCGCCTGTCCACCAAAGCCCGTGCCGGCAATATTTTCCTCATTTCCCCCAGAGGAGGTTTAAAAAAGTCATATTTAATGTATGATGGGTAGCTATGATAAAAAGTCTCCAAAATTAGATCTGGACTTATTTTTGAGCAAAGAGCAGATGAAAGAACATGAAAACTACATAATGCTTTAGTCCCTATTGAAGATTTATATTATATTTACTATGTCTGAATATCATGTATTTGAAGGAAGGGTATTCAATAAAAATTAATTCAACAACAATTAATTATCTGAAATGTAAATTTGCTGATGACTTATGTTCGTGTTGATAGTACATTTCAGTTACCAAAACTTTGAAACTTTGCTCAAGATCCTGAAGACCTGTGATCCACTCTCTTCGTGATTTTGAATTGCCAGTTTGTAGCTTATACAGCAAGACACAGCAAGCAGTATTTCTAAAAGAAATATATATATATATATATATATATATAGTCTGCGTGGACCATAACACAAATATCTGCTTCAAGCTTGAGACGAAAATACCCCAGTCTCGAACTCTCCAGGTAAAAAATAAGTTTATCTGTATTATATACTTTCAATATACTTATATCTTGTATTTTGTAATGTATTTGTGATGTACGATTGTAGTTCCGGCCTAAGCAATTTATGGGTATGACAAAGACAAAAACTGTATTTCACTTTTCAATATAGTTACCCTTTATTGCAATACACTTCTCACATCTTTCATTTAACACTTCAATCCCCCCCCCCCAAATAGTCAGAAGTCTTGTCTGTAAAATGGGCATAAATGTCATCAATCGCTTTTTCGTCACATTTAATTTCCTTCCTCGAAGGTCCTTCTTGAGTTTTGAGAAGAGGAAATAGTCGCTGGGCTGTAGGGTTGATGGTCAATCTCCTTGAAGTCACATTTCTTCCAGCTTCCTTTACAACAAGAGCTGTGTGCACAGCAGCGTTGTCGTGAAGAAGGCGCACACCACCACTTAGCTTTCCTCGCCTTTTTCTCTTTTATGAAAGCGCGTATTCTGTGCAGTAGGCCAGCATAGTACTCCCCATTTACTGTGGTGTTCCTCTCCTTGAAGTCAATGAAGAATATTCCTTCACAGTCCCAAAGGATTGTGACCATGATCTTCTTGGTTGACCCAGTGACCTTGGCCTTTAAGACGATGCTTGGCCAGATTTACGCTACTCAATTGTTTCTCTTTTGGACAAGGGATCATAGCAGAGGACCATGGTTTCATCTCCTGTAACAATTGTTTCCAGATCTTCTCTCTCGTTGCCATAGCAGAGCTCCAAAAATGTCTGACAAAAGATGATTCGTTGGTGCTTTTGAACTGAGCAAAGAAGTGTAGGCACCCATCTTGCACTAACCTTCATGTTTAAATGTTTATGAATAATTCCAAGGACTATTGATTTAGAAAGGCCGAAACTTACTGCTATTTCTGTAACTTTGAGCCGCCGGTCTTCCATAATTTCTCCCTCCATAAGAGCGATATTTTCAGGAGTGAGCTCCTCCAAGGGCCGACCTGCACGCTCTTCGTCTTCAATGCTTTCTCGACCCATTCTAAAAAAAAAAATGGCCCATTCTTTTACCGTAGAATATGAGGGGGATGTTTCCCCATATACAACGTCCAGTCGCTTTTTAATTTCATTTGAAGTAAGTCCTTCTTTTGTGAAGAAATTAATAACAGCTCGAAACTCTATTTTGAACATATCACAATCTTCTACACATAGCCTTCTTTATGCAACTATATCTGAACAACTGAACACAGCAGAGCGGAAGTTACAGCTGCAATTTTATACTTAACAGATAAGGTATGACACCAGATCAGGGTTTTGTGAAGGCGAGTTTGACGAGGCCGGAAACTTATGGACGTACCCCGTATGTTTCACATTTTCTTCTGTTATGTTCACTTGAGCTTGCCAGTGTGTATGCTTTAGAGGTAAACCTCAAGGTTACTTTGTCGACGCAGGAAAACCAGGCCTGCAATCCATTGTTAACTTTTGTATAGCCGACCCTGTCCCCTTGGATCTGTGGAATGAGGGGTTTTAATAATTTCTAAAGACAGGCTGTTATTGCATGGTATCATCTGAAGGACTCGCAAAGGGCCTAAATGCTTGTTGCGTAACAAGATTATGACTTCTCTTCCCCAATGCAATCTAACGGCCCACTATAATAAACACGTCTAATAAAGACGCTCAAAAGTATACTAATCGAGAATAACGAAAGATAGAAAGTAGGCAAAAACATCAATGACAAGCCTTGATTAAAAAGCAGAAAAACTCCTGAGATTAAAAATAATGTCCCGACAGACGAACTTTAGCAATAATAAAGCTTGACAGAATTCAAAGGCCGAGAACACATTGACACGAATAGCAGAATGAGGGGAACATTCAGTGTGTACAGAATATACACAGTGAGCGGAATAATCAGAAATAATCAGAAGTCCGTCAGCTGACGAGAAAGAAGCGTGATCGTTGTTGTAAAGTTATTCAATCAATGACCAGCAAGAGAATATTCACCAACTAACGCGAGTTGCATATTTAATGCATTGAAGTTAAACCGCTAAAAAGCGTCACAGTTGATCCAGCAGGCTTTGATGTCAGAAGTCAGATTAATAAGAGGCAAGGAGTGGCTAGTGACACTGTCCGATTAGGCTCGTGTCAACACGAAATCGAAATCCTTAAATCTTTCTCAACCAACGAAGAATCTTGTAACCCCCTGAGTTTTTAATGACAACGGAATAAACTCCATCTATTTATCTGATCTACAGAGTAATATATTACCAGCGACCTCTCCAACCCCTTATTCTCCAGGCAAACAATAGCCTGAAAATCCAGCAAATCGACAGTTTCAGCCCGACGTCTAAATCACAGTTCCTGAATGAAACTGAGGAGGCGGAGAAGAGAAGAGACGCATTCTTCCACAATCAACGCACACCAAAAATCCATTGAAAAGTTTCTGTTAATTAATCAAACGATAAACACCCTCCCCCCCAATATTGCTTCAAGCGTTAAATTGGATTTTGAATAAATGCCAGGAGTAGGAATTGTAAGGTCTTGCGTCCCAAGAAACAAATTTACAGGTTGAAATGGTTTAATAGGATGTTTATGTAGTTGATGGATATTTACCTGGAGGTCACACTTCGTACCCCGGGTCTTTCAGGGGCTACGTATTCACGGAAGAAGGGAGATAAAAGGAAAAGGTTCAAATCACACGACAGTGCTTCATTAAACCCTAGGAATACACACGATAATTTGTTGTCGGCCTGGTTCGTTACTTCTTTGACATTAACATATGCCATCTTAACTGAAATCTGGAAATGCTTCATATCACTACGTGCCTAGGTGCCCCAAGAACTGACTGAACTGTATCTGCACTGAAATTATCAAAAGCGTCTCATCTGCCCCAAGAACTAACGTTGCATCTACCGCACTAAAACTACGTTGTGTGTATTTCGTCTTTCACTTGCCTACATTGCTGATTTGAATTGTAAAAAATGCGTAAACTGAAGGTCCGATCTGAAAAATCCTTCTGGAAATGCCTTCTGGAAAAGCCTGCTTTTGCAATGTTGTTTCCTCTTATATATTAAATTCAAAGTGTCCCCACGTGTTCGTAAGAGCTCACGGGGCTCACATCATAGCGCCCACTGATTACTGAGCCTTTAAAATATTCAAATATTACTTGTGACCTCTTGTGCTCTCAAGCGCGCTCACTTTAAATTCATTAACTCTTTGATTTCTCATTGGAGAGTTCACGATCATTCGATATAATGAGATTATCGCCGACACCTGCCCCTATGGTGTCCTTAACAAACTTCCGAATATCTCCAGCAACTAAGAATACAAAAGACCTATTGTTCTACTCATGCTGAACTCCTGCATGCACTTAGCGTTGTTACAATAGAAAGACATTGCTCGAGCCATTACCAGTAAGTGAGAATACAATCGATTACAATAGGCAGCCTTTTCCCTCTCATCAAGTAGGTATGCGTCCAGATAGTCAAATACATTTTTCTTATATATGAAATGTTCTTCCTTGTTACTACAGGCTACATAATATTTAACAATTATTACTATTTAAATTATGTATAGCCATTCACTGTCAGGCATGCGTGGGGTGTGAAGACCTGTCACATGGTGATGTTTATAATAATTTTTGTAATGTTAATTGTTCATTGGAGAATGTGCCGCTCTATTAAATGTATTGAGGGTGAACATGCAATAGATAATCTCATTTTCAGCATCATCCAAGAATACCTCACATCCATTGAACTGGATAGTGGATAGGCCCAGTAATTTGGTCTTCTCGATTCTCTGAACTGGATCTACACATTTCATGTTCACATCTACATTCAATTTTCAATCAGTCATCCATTTAACCTTTTTTCTCCGAAAAGTCAAAGATTTCTTAAAATCTTTTCGATTTGTGGATCAAATGTTGGTACTACAAGACTAGTGGTATCAGCGTCTAATCGGTTCCTGATAGACAATAGTGAAAGTTATTTCATTTAATTCAATAGCTTGAGATTTAGACGAAAAAAGTAGCTTTAGCTTTGCCCCGGTAATAATCCAATCTCCCCAATAAAGTTATATTTTGGGTATAGCAAGCAAGCAAACTCCGTTTCAACTTTGCCGACACTATATTACAGTTAAATGTTAACCGCTTGTCCATGAGCAGTACTGTGAAAAACTTCATTTATCTTTTCAAAATAAAGCTGAACTATTATACAAGTATGCCATTCATTAAGAAATTATTGTTAGATTTAGAAGAACAGTTTCCCAATATCGTTTTATTACTTAAAAAACTTCCTGCGATTTGAATCGCTTACTGTCCAATTGTTTTTGAATCTGGAGGTGAGATTTAGATGAAAGTTTTGCCATCCAGCTATTCAAAATGGATCCCGGTTGTCGCGTGTTAATAAATTAAATGCTTCTTATTTTATTGTGATTAGTGGCTATTTTTTATTGTTTGATTTTTTCATTTTTAAATTTATTCTACATGCGTTATATTTATTACCTTGAATTATTAACGGTAATTTTTGTAGTAGACTTTTATTTTAACTGAACAAATAGCAAACTACAGTACATAATCACATATACATTTGAATGAGTACTTTTTAAATCATTAAAATACAAAGTCCAAAAATTATCTACAAAAATAATGTGTGATTACACAGGCATGTAAGGGTTTTGGAGAAATAGTATCTAGTGAAATTTTAGTTACACTCGGATCTATTTAACGGACAATATTTTAAAAGTGACTACCCATGCTTGAAAAAGTTTACGCAGTCTTGCTGTTAAATTTGAAACTACAGAGGGTGCCATAAAAATGTATAGACACTTCAAGCAAAGAAAAAACTGTATCAACATAACAAAATTTAATTCACACAAGCAGAAAACGATGAGAGCTAATCATCTTAGACTTTTACAGTTACATCAGTTACTCAAAATGCCCACCATTGGCGTCGATACACTTCTGAGTACGAATGCCTCATCCTCTTGCACCATGTTCCGAAATCAGTCACAGTACTGCACTCTGCGATCAGGGTCATCTTCATTTAATGCATGCAAAAGTCCTGGGTTGAAAACTTTCAACTTTACTGTTTTAATAATACGACGTTCTGCTAATCCCAGTTTCACGTGCACATTGCTCTGTAGATTTCTACGGCGAGTGCTCAAAACGTTCCAAAACGATAGCCGAAGACGTGGAACTTGTTGCTGTGCGATGTCTCCCAGATCTGCCCTTGTGAACATCGCATACGGTACCATGAGTCTCAAATTTGTCTCGAGTGCGTGCAATTGTTACTCGCGTTGGCGGTTCTGTTCTGTACACCATCTCCATTGCCTTTAAACTTCAACAACATTCTCAAAATTGCTTTCCTCTGTTCAAACGATAATCTTGGCTCCATTTTGTTGTAGCAACGCTAGCATTATGTGATGTGAGTCACATCTGTTTACAGAACATCGTACGATAATCTTGGTTTCATTTGTTCATTGTTGATTTACGGTAATCTTGGCTTCATTCATTCATTGTTGATTTACCTGCCACATAGCAACGCTATCATAATGTATGTGAATCACATCTGTTTACAAAACATCATACTACAAATTGCTGTTGTTTTTCGGTCCAACTTGGAAATATATTAAATAGATATCCATTGTGAAAGTGTGTATACATTTTTTTGGCACCTTCGGTATTTTTGGACAAAGTTCTGGTCAAATCGTACCAATTTCATTTTTAATTGCACGTTTTGTTGTGGATTCTGATACACACTACTTTTAAGAAACCCCACAGGAAGAAGTCGCATGGATTAAGGTCCGTACACATTGATAGCCAGTCCAAATCACCTCGGAAGTGTCCAGGAAAATCCAAAGCAAGAATCTTATTGCCAAAAAAGTTCATGCAACACACGAAAGACAACATTCTTCCGATGAACTCGGGCACCATTCTGCATGAATGTGTGGTGTTCCATTTCTTCACCAGAAGCTACAGAGAAGATATAAAGGCATTTTCAAATATGGTCTATCATGGTCAGAAACATCATCTTCAATGCAGTCCGGTTTGTCAAATAACCAGTGTTTTTATGCTGCTGGTGTATTTGTCTCCTGACGGACTATTCCTCATGTGAAATTTTGCTTAAAATGTCCGCCGGACTCTCTCAGGTTCTCATTCGATTGGTAGAATTCGGCGATGATGAATATAATTGTTATAGAACACGTTTCGAACGTCACACATTTACACACACTTTACCTGGAATAAACCATCGATCTGACTATCAACATACAGCAAGACGAATCACCTGGGCAAACAGGAAACTTCATGAACACATAGCACAAATTCCGTCTCACTGTGTCTAATGGTTCAAGAGATAAGCTCTTTCAAATATAGTAAGTCATTTTTTCACCATCCTGTACTTGTTGTCGTTATTTTTTGATGATGTCACATGCTGAAACCATAAAAATTATTACATTACAAACTATGCATGAAATTGTTAACACCGTTCGATACTTGTAGTTACTGTCATGAAAATTACACAACCATAGCGCATCACACTTAGCTGGCAGCATAGCCACTGGCCACTTCCCGTTTGTAATTTAAGAATGTCAGGATGCACCAGGATATAATTACTTCCAGATAGGTGTAGCCTCCAAGAAATTATTGTCCAGGTGTATTGCCCTCATGGATAATATTTTAAAATATCTAAATTACAACTAATGACGCCAGTTTAAACCTTGGGAATTATTGTTAAATAGGTTATGCACCGAAAGAGGGTAAATAGAGACAATAAAATGGGAAGTAATGCTCCCTGCATCAACGAGGTTCATCACATCATCCCATTGTAGGCACTTGTTTTCATTAAAGACATTTCCCTAAGGTAACGGTAGCAGCATTTATCTGTATTTCTTTATGTGTAACACTCCAGTATAAATACAAATTGTATTATATGACAGGTTTCGGCTTTGAGTGAGCTCGTCGAGCGATTCCTCCAAATATTGGTGTTAATATCCTCTGTGTTCAGCATAGGTTAGGTTAGTCGTAGCAATATAAACATTTGGAAATTCAAGATTATTTATGTATTACATTCTTTCTTTTGAGATTGCCGGTTTTGTTTGAATTTGCAATTTTCTTTTATCTTGGTGTGGTTATCAGAACATTTTGTTCATATTTTGCTTACTTCTACGTGCTATTCCATCTCCATAATTATACGTTGCTGGTCTGTGGGCAAGAAACATTTTGCAGTCAACTTGAAATCCCGTTGTCTGAACGTTTTAACTCGCACTGAGATAACCAACCATTAGTGGTTGCGGAAGTTGAAATTTACGTGTAGTGGAAGGAGGTAGCACTGACTGCCGATTTTGTTCAGTTGCAACCACCCACTAGAATAAAATGACTTAAGCGGCAAAGCGTACTGGTATATTGTGCCTTTAGGGAAACAAAGTTCGAGTTCATTTTTTATCTGCTCTTCAATTCATTAAAAGTAGTTTTGGTCATACGGGGGCTGAACTGGCCCTTCGGGAGCTATGTGAAATTTCCCGGTGGGCCGGTGCCTAATTGAGCCGATTTGTACCACTCTCTCTCATTCTCTCGCTCTCTCTGATAACAAACAGCTCAAACATGGCTTTTAAAACATTACATATGAAAAAAATAAAAGTTCAGCTAGCAAAACCTCAGCACTCGTCGTGATAAAACTTCTGCGCAGTGTGACATACATAATGTTTATCTTACTTCTGTATCTGATTTCCTTGCTTAGTTTGCAACGTTGCTTTTATGCAAAGTATTTGTTTAAAGATTCCAGTTGTTACAGCCCTGATCTCAATAATGGTTTTCACTCTTTAATGTTAAATGTTTCGTTTTAAGAAGTTTGATGCATTTCCGTTTTAAGTATAACCGATGCATTTGGATATATCCAGAATTTTTAAAAAGATTTATTCAGAAACCTAATGCTTTGCAATAAAATATTATACCTAAGACATTTATTCACCAGAACGGGAGTTAAGGAAGAAAATGAAGAAAATGCTATTTAAAAAAATCCCGACAGTCATTTGACACCCAACACTGTTCAATATGAAGTGCAAACGGGGTTAAAATCTAGATGGGGGTTGGAGCTGTACATCAAAACAGGGGTCAAAATCATTAAACAGGGACTCGCGTGGTTTAGGCTTGAGAAATGGCGGCAGATCAGAATCCCAGGTGAAAATGGACTGAGAATTTGCCCTTCATGTGGAGAGGAAGAATCATTGTCGCACACCCTAGCGAACTGTAGCAGCACTGAGGTGTTGAGAAAAAAGTTTCTGCCGCCTTCCTTTACTGACTCTAACAGAGGGCAAGGGGCATGCTGGGCTCTGCTGACAGGCAAGGATAAGGAGCATTTAGGCAAATTCATGTCGGTGAGAGCTCAGGTCTGAAAAGGCTGAAAACCGTGAGTGGCGGGGGGAACTAAACTGAATTTTAAAAAATGTATGTATATATGTATTTGTTTACTTATTCCACTGACAAGGAGGAAGGGGTTTCATATTTTGTATGTTATATTAAGCTATTATTATTATTATTATTATTATTATTATTATTATTATCATTATCATTATTATCATCATCATCAGCATCATCATCATCATTATTTTAACTGCGTTAAGCAATGGAGGTATGACGTATTTAATTATTTATTTAAATAATGTACTTTTTGTGTATTATGAAAGGCATGTACGGTCCGGTGGCCCTGTGTGAAGGTTGCAAAGTTATTAGTATGTATGTTAATTTGAATAAATACATTTATTTATTTATTCATATTTTTCAAAGTCCTTGTGAGAAATCAGGATTTATACGAAAGTTGCCCTTGAGAGCTGCAACCGTTCTTGGTTTATTCCTGTGATTGCATCCTGAGGAATCTCCAGAGGGACAAACAGGACCCACGGTAATCTGGCAATCTCAGACCAAGCTAAAGTTTATGTTCCGAGACAAAATGATTTGGAATCATCTCTTGAAACAATGTACATGCTTTGTCTGTCAGTGTAACAGATTGCTCCAACTCGTTGCAACCACAACCACGGTGAGGGTCCTTCACTCTTTGGTTTCAAAATAGAAAGGACCAAACTTTCTTTAAAAAAAGCAACATTTGAGAGCTTTAATAGCAAATTTACAGTGAGGGGCATGAATGCCCCAGCAATGAGGTGGAAACGGGAACACTGTTCACATAAACCGTGCTGGAATTTCCAATCTCTGCGTTGTCAACATAAACTCATCACCACATTTGCTGTGGAGACATTTATGCAACTCGCTGTATGTCTTGTAGTGTGTGAAAGCACAAGAAAGGGGGAAATGTGCTGGCTAAGGAATGTCTCCGAATCGACACATCAGTTAATGGACTCGATTAGTCTCCTTTCAAACTTTTCTTAGTTCTGTGGGGAGTGGAAACTTCACCAAGTGCCTCAATAAGTGGAAAAAGTAAACATTTGAAGCATTACCGCAACGATTCATCGTTCTAAAAGAGAAACAATTAAGCAAATGACAATCGAGGCGCTCCACAACTGTCACTTCACAAGAACATTTTGTCCATGTTGAAGTACAGGGCACTTATAGTAAAAATCCTGAGTACTTTTAGAGATCGCTATGCGGAAATGAGATAATCGCTCATTAAAAATATCATTTTTGTAAGCTTTTGTCGCGCCAATTGCAAAATTTTTGAGGTTGTGTTGCTATTAATTGACATCATCGTCGGTGTAGTTGCCGACAGGTTTGGGGGTCAGAATTTGAGAGAGTATTTATTACGACTTGTGCAGGTGACGTCGACGTTCATTAATGCGTCTTTGGGCGTCAAATTTGTGGTGGACTTTATGTAGACGATGCTTTGACGTAGATGCTTGAGGTCGTAGACGTAGACATGACTAACACCACTACAATATGTTCCGCTAGTTCAGGGTTCAGTACTATAGCTGGGTTTTTCATATTGATGCTTCTGGGGTGAAATGAATGAGATTTTAAGTATAACAAAAGCATCATGGATAGAAATCTACGAGTTTATTAATGTTTTGTATTATCACACAATAGTACACTTTTTCTAATTACGATATGCTCTGAGGATATTATTATATGTAGACTGAATACGAGACAGACGTATTATAGTTTATGTTTCTCTCCCGAAAACTCTATATGGATATTAATTCACAGTAGTAATTCCTATCATTTTACCACAAATAATTTTGTAATTCCTTCCCCAGAATGTTAATCGTCACTTATCTTTACGTAATGTTAAAATACTCTTTCTTTATACGGAGTAACAATCACGGTTTCTGCTAATGGAAGGAACATAAACGTGACTTCTCTCGACTGAACCCAATGCATAACTAATAAATTTTAAGATAAAAATAGTCACTTATGACAATAGGATTGTAATAATATTATACTTTACAATGCAGTATATTTTCAACATACGTATACTAAGCGAATGAAATTCGTTAATTTCTATTTAGTTGCAACAAAGCTGTCTGTCTCGTGTTTCATTCTTGGTACACATTGTTAATGTTGTTACGCTTGCCATTGGTTGATTCACTTAGTAGTACAATTTTCTTATCTGTAGTTTTAATCTTTTCATATTCTTGACTAAATATGTGTTCCTTTGAACCGTTACATTTTTATATTATAAATATTGTCATAAAGGTCAACAAAGAAACATTAAGGCATACCTTGTATTAGCCCTCATCTGACACACAAAATCTATACAAATTAACTTATAATATATACGATTTAAAACGTATTGTCAACGAAAATGTGTCATTTGAATTTAAATATAAAGTCATTACCTAACATTAAAACATGTGTAAATGAATTTGTTAAATGTATGTGATTAAAAACATATTATCTATGAATATTTTGAGCTTTAAATGCAATATTATGGCCTTTATCTTACGTAATAGCATAAGTAAATGGGTTTCTTAAATGAATAAAGCTAAATAGCTATTACTATTAGATGTTTGTGGCTTTATATTGAGCATTATATCCTTCACCTCATATACAAACATGTGAAAATGAACTTATTAAAATAATATAGTTAAACAACTACTATCAATGAGTGTTTAGGGCCTTAAGTCGGATATTTTCCGGGTGACGAATGGAATCAAACACCTGTGTTCATGTTACTATGATACATATGCGGAATGAGGTGTATCAGAATTTATTCAGGAAAACAACCCTGTAACGTTTCTGCAATTTCTTTCAGTGGCATGTTACAGGGCTAACAGAGATCGGGTATGGAAGTAAGAGTAAATAATTTAATAATTTATTCTTAATTTTAATTGAAACGCTCTAAGTTATTTTAATAACATGAGAAATATGAAATATAGTTTCTGCACAGTTTTTCTACACGAAAGAAGAAAGTGACAACATACAAAACTTACTAGGTATACCGTGGTAGCGTGTTACTCTTTAGACACAAACAGTAACACTAGACGGAACTCGATGGGATGGGGCGAGGTTATTAACGTTTGTCTGGCACGTTTACTCAGCTTTTCAGAGTAAAATAAAATCCGGCATGAACCGTATCTAGTAACATGTTTAGATTGAGTATCGAGAAAAAGCAGTAATAGGCACAGATTGTCAAATTCTTCTTACTGAATTGCTGCAATGATTATATGACAACACCGGGTATTGGCCGTGGTGTAGGTCGCTTCTTCACGCCAGGCACACGAAAGGAAGCTTCAATGAAGGTCTATGTCTCCTACAAATAATTATAAATGTCGTTTATCTTCAGTTAAAGACGAGATGGCTGTACAACTCTACATCTGAAGTCATTGCTCAGATTTTCCGCGTGATGATAAACGGTTTGTGATTCATGGAACAAACCGGCTGCTTGTTTTCACTCTCCCGCGATTTCCATTTCTTACCCGCGGCAATTTTATCTTTTACAACAAGGAAACCTTCTGTTCTTCAACTTGGCACGAGTGTCAGGTCCAGAAAAACATTCTCTGTTGTTTACTCGTAACAAGTCTGCCGCTATTCGTTTGTCATTCAAATAATCCGCGTACAAAAAGTTAAAACTGCAGCGTCTCTACCCACATCGGTTCAGAAGTGTTCTTAGATGTCAATATATGACATTTGTCAATTTTGTACTACAACTATTTGATCCTGGGGAGAAGATTCTATGAACGAAATCATGCAAATTTTTCATCATGTTATCTACACTGCTTGGATCACCAAATAAGCTACTTCGCAGGTGATACTCAGTTGCTGAATAAAGTGAAATGTCATAGAAACAAGGTCGAAGCGCATTAATGTTGTAAAGCTGAACCTACTTGAAATTAGTATGTTGACTTGCATCTGTTATTTTTTAATGATGAACTGAAATATTTCCTTACTGACTATTGCGCTGTCTGTGAGTGTGACGTAGATAGCCGTTCACCAAATGCTATATGGCCGAAGGCTCTGTCGTACGCAACCTCAGTAGTTATTTTTAAAGGCAGTTAATTTAAGTGAAATAGCAAAGACCTATAACCTGAAAAATGTGAGACAAAAACGAAAGTAATGACATTGCTTTGTTTCTACCTTTCTCCTGTCCAAACTATTTATTGTCCAGACCTCATAAATGTACGACACAGGCACTGTCACTACTAAATAGATTTTTTGTATATTGTTTCAGCTTTTTTTCCAATGTTTTTCTTGCTGTGTCACAGGTCCTATAAAATGTACTACTGAAATTCCTCGTTCGAGAGCAGGCTATAATATATTATTACGTAAAAATCACAATATATATGTAAGAGAAAACTAAATATATTTAACCTAACAGAAAGAATACACCAATTACAAACAAATTATATGATGATATACAGAGAATGAAAACTGGCAGAATGTCCAAAGGCTGCAACATTACCTACTAAAAGGGAAAACAAAGGTAGGTCAATCTATGGCCTAATTCCAAGAGGAGGATGCTTAACTTTTTATCAAAGTCTATATAATTTACATTTTTCTTCATTTTTTTAGTCTACGAAGACATTTTCATATGCCATAATGCAGGTCGCTTCAACAATTTGACAATTTGTAGAATAAAGATGCATTGCATGGCGAACCTACTGAACTTTCTGGATTTTATTTACCTATTATAATCAACAATTTTGCAAGAATACAGAACAATCGCATGTGAACTTGGCCGCTCATGGTGCTGTATTGCCGTCAGCCGAGGAGGCGGTTGTCTCTCACTTCTTCTCACCTGGTTTCTCCCGCGTTCATTTAGTCAGCGCTCGTGCCGGTACAAAAAGGTGTGTTTTTGTTATGTTTAAAAGTGTGTACGTAAAATGTATTAGTACTTTCATAATACCGTGTCAGAGGTACACATTAAAAGAAATAATTTTTATGTACGATATGTATTTTTTTACAAATTTGTGCAGCGAGGTTAAAAGGCGGTTTTTTCAATCACATTTCTCGGTGTTCCCTCTCCCTTCAGAAAATAGGTGGCGTTACCTGTACAAAAATGTAGGTAAAGGGGATATATTTTGAGAGAAAAAAGGCGAAGCTAGTCGAAATTGGGGAAGAATTAGATTGCTGTCTTAAAATCCCTCAGAAAACACCAGTTCTAACTGAGGGTGTTGTTGTTGACTGGTGTTTAACACCCGTTTTTACTACTGAGGCACCACAGGCTGTGGACACTGATGATACATGAGATAGAAAGATATATTGTGAAAGGATTTTTTTTAAGGAAGGAAATGTTGCAGGCCTAAATTTAGGGTACCTGGTACCTTCACGGCATTTGCCATTTATGAGGACTGAGGAAAACCTGGAAAAAATCTCAGTCAGCGAGGACGGTCCTGATGGGATTCGAACCCCATACCTCCCGCTCACGAGTCCGCGCCTTAACGACCTCGGCCACTCGTGGCGATAACTGAGGGTGTCTTAAGTAACATAAAAATAAATAAATAAATCAATCACTTACTCGCGCTTCCACACTTGATCTCTGTTGTCAATAAATGTATACCGAAAGAGATTTCAGAGACGTGACACCGTTGTTTTTCTGAGCAAGCCGTGATGCACCTCGTTCCAAAAGGGTATCATATCAACATAAATAAGCAGCTGAATAGCTGTAATCTTAGATTAAGGGGGGAGGCCACCAAAACTTGTTTCGTACTATATGTGTTGTAAGTTTGTTTTGTGACAAAGTAATCAGAAAAACAAGAATCTTTCTGTAATATCAAGTTTCGTCGGTAATTGACGCACTCACGACCGGCTACATTTGTTACCGGCTATAAACCAAGCTCACGAGCGAGGGTTCTGTGTGAAAATCGTTGAATTACTCTCAGCCTGGTGGTGAACGGGCCTCATTAGTCAGCGCTGTATCAGTAATGTGTTAAGTTAGTCGTTATGGAAAAAAGTGAAGGAAAGGAGAAAAACGTTAGCTGAGAAGATGAAGGAAGGATTTGCGAAGTGTAGAGTAAAGCAAGAAATAGAGGAGTGAACAAGTACGGTAATGGACAGGCTTTGCAGTATGGAGGAAAAAATGTAATATCTGGAAAACCAGAGTAGAAGAAAAAATTATTTATGGTGTACATGAGAAAGGGAGGGAAACCTAGTAACATACCGGAAAACTGGTGCATCGAGTGATACCTCAAATTGGAATGGAGCGGTCACAAATGGGATGTCGAGAGGGCCCATAGAGTGGGACGTTGGTCATACGGTAACCCTCCCATCGTAAGTAAATTGTGCCTTTATAAAACGAAATGGGATATTATGCAGGATCGTAAATACTTGCGAGACACTGGAGTCAAAATTTCGGAGGATTTCAGTGTTTGAGTGGGACAAAAAGGAATGTTTTTGAAGCAGCACATAGCAGACGCGCGGGGGCAAGGCTGTAATGCTGTTCTGCAGTTTGATAAACTTATTATTAATGGACGAGTGTGAACTAGGCATGAGTTGAGATGCTGGTCTGTACAATCCTGAGCAGCAATATCAAGTAACTGGGACAATGCAGCAGAACCTGGAAACGGCTGAGCAAGTACAGAGTTCAGGCAGCCCGCAGGAATAACCCTAACGACATCGCAGCTATCAGTTCACTGCAGAGTAGGGAACTGAGACACATCTCCTGCCCCAACCCTACAAGGAAACAAAATTGCGTATTGCCCAATGTCTTATATTTTAAATAGCATGAAGAATACTCTAGTATTTATATCTAGTACACATGGTATATGAATTCGGAAGGGGGAATAGATGACTAAAAATTTGAATTCAATTGTATAATTATTTTCTTAAACCAAATTATGAATATGTAAGAAAATTCCTTGTAAAGAACAAGTGTTGCAAATTTCTATGTAACTTGGTGAGGTTGCTAATGGAACATGCGGCGAAAGGCACGAGATAACAATAGAATTGGAACCTGGCAAGGACAGCCTATAACAATTACCCTTTTCTATTTTAAAGAAGTTACTAATCTGTTAGGCACAGTGAACTTTCTAAGAAAATGGTAACGCAGATGTTCGACGAGAATGAATTCCTTTCACTGTGACATCGGATGACCACGAGCTCGCCTATCAGAGATCACAGAGTTGAAAAGTTTAAAATCAGCGCGTACGGGAGGTTGAGAGCTCACCAATAATATTTAAATATTTTGAAGGCTCAGCGAGTCGTGAGCTCTCTTCTGTGGACCTCTTGAGCTCTGAGGACCACGTGGTGACATTGTTGAAATTAGTATAAAAGGGGAAACTTCTTTGCTTTTAATAGATTGCAAGTCAGCAGTGCAGGTGAACCGTGTAGACGAATGTAGTGCAAGATGGGAGACACACTATTATAGATTTCAAGTGAGTCAGGGAGTTCCGTGTTAGTTCGCAATGCATTTCTAGAATCCGTTCGGACAGAGTGGGCATTTTCTAGATTCAGTTTGGGCAGAAGTAGCAATTCCAGTCTTCAGTTCATAGTTCAGGCAGTCGCACAGATCACGCAGATGCTATTCATGTGGTATCACGCAGTGTGGCACGTAGTTCACGCAATTTTTGTAAGCAGGCAATAAAGCAGCATCAAGAGTTGTTCTGATAGTAATTTATTCCCAACGTCAGGTGCATGTCAAAATGATATCCTTACATTCATGAACTTCAAGAATCTCACATGAGTTGCCACATGCTTTGCATACTCAATTAACGTCGGTGGCCAGAGCACGCACCAAAAGGCATCCAGATAACCATAGTGAAAATTAACTCGACGATCAGTAAATGCAGCAGAGAGTTGTTATAACGTCACCTTCCCTTCCTCCCTATCCTGCGACTCCGTGAGCGCGAAACAGCAGAATCGGGCCTTTCAGATCATCGTCATTTGCAACGTTTGACCGCTTGTAACCGCGACAAAAGAAACGGTTGCAAAGTAGGACATAACAGCGGCTTGCAATTGCAGAAAAGGTGGGCAAAGGAGTGGGAGAAGGAATTAACAGGCAGAAACTCCCCTCACAATTGGTTGTTGGTCTGGAGAGAAAACTAGGCTGGTAGATTTGTTAAGCTTTGTCAAATATTGTGTCTGCCAGAAACTTGGTTTGGTTCTAATGATAAGTTAGACCTTAAAAACTTTCGTTGTTTTAATTAGAGCAGTAGATGAGGGGAAGATAGCCAAGGGGATTATCAATATTAATTAAGAAGGAAGTAGGGAGGAGTGTCATGGAAGTTGATGCATACACGGAGGAAACGCTCTGCTGTTATATAGTTATAGAAGGGTTAGATGTTTTAACTATAAATATTTATAATGCACCAACAGCTTCCAAATATTGTAACAGTATTTTATTGAATAGATAATAGAAATAGTAGTAATGAGTTTATATGCGGACGCTCCTACACATCTCAGGTCATCAGCGTCCCATTCAATTCGGGGCGTGAAACGGCGGGTCAATTTTGCTCAGAGACCTGTTCTTTCAGGCTCGAGGTTCTTTTACGTGCCGTAAATGTACGACACAGGACCCACGGCTTCCGAAGGAAGCCATGCAGTAAAAGCATGTAATTTCTGAGATCAGGTAAGTTATGAAACAATTTTTAAATGAGGTCAGCATGCCAGCATCGGTCGAAGGCCGCTTCTACTAAAATATTGCTATGGTGGAAGCATCGTTATTGAATTACTCTGTTATGTCGTCTGCAAAACGTAAACTTTGCAACTCTGTAGAGCGTCCTTTTCTAAAGTTGAACTGTAAGTTTGAAAGCTCAATGATTTCCCCAACTTGCTTTTGAAGCCGAAAAAAAATTGAGTTTCTCCCATTAATTTTCCAATGGGGGACGGAAGGCATGTGGGATGATAATTTTGGGGATATCTGGTGTTTTTCCCGTGCTTTGGAAGCATAATTACCTTGGCTAGTTTTCAAATTCAGGAAGTAGTTAATTTTCAAATAGGCATTTAATGTCTTCGTTAGCTGTACCAGAGCATTTCTCGGGAGATAATGGAGTTTTTCATTAGTGATTCAATCCAGGCCAGCGGCTTTATCATTCGTAACCTAACAACTTTTCTAGGCGTTGTCAGTCGAATGACTTGCTCATGTTTCTGTGTTGCCGAGGTTCGCACCCAGGTCTGAACGATTTGCTGATGTTAAGCATCCGCTTCAAGATTTTCCTGAAAACGTTTCTCATTAGCATCCGTAAAGACCTCCGAGGTGTAGAACGAACTCGCGGGAGTCTTGAGAGCGCGATGATGAAGATAGCCGTGAATGACTTTACTAGTTATAGATGTAGAGAGGCTTGGCAAGCAATGGCCCAGGCACTTAAGGCATTTAGAAAGGTGGAAGGGAAAGAAAGAAGACAGGCATTTATAGTGTCATGGAAATAATACAAAGAACTACTGGTTAGTAAAAACAAGGAATAGAACCTCAAATTAGTGGAAGAGCTGACAAATGCAGTGTCCCGCGGGCACGAAGCGAGTGTTTGGAGGACAATGAAAAGGGTGAGGAAGGGGTGTATTATTTTCATAACTGTATAACTCCGGAGCAGTGGAGAAATCATTTTCAAGAAGTAGTCGGGGGCTAAAAAAACTATTTAAAAGGGTTTAAGAGTTGAAATATTTATACAATGATGACAAAGTTAATGAGTTATATATTCAGTGGGTGGTGGGTATATCAAGAGGAATAGACAATGGGATTATGTGCCAAATATTTAAAAAAGGAAGCCTGAAAGTACCGGATAATTATGGGGTATGGCACTTCTCCCAGAATGGAAAATATTTATTGCAAAATTTTATACGAGAGGATTAGACAATAGATAATGGAATACAATAGGCTGTCAAAATTCCAAGCGGGGTTTAGCGAAGGATACAGCAGGGTGAATAATATAACATTGGTTTGGACACACTGAGAGTGAGATAAACACAAAGAAAAAAACAATAAAAAGAAATAGGGGCAAACTACATTGTGCCTTTATTGTTTTTCGAAAAGTGTTTGATTCCGTGGAAATGCAAGCGTTATGGAGTCATTTAGGACGAAAGGCGTTTCAGAAAAAATGATCAAGGAATTACAATCAATATATAGTAACTAAGTTCTGTGTAAAACATGATCGCTCTAAAGTTTCAAAAAGTGCA